>JANAVB010041452.1:145000-152368 GCA_029216955.1 Iris pallida
GTCTTCGGTCGCCCAGATCGCCCTTCGTCCCTTCCCGAGGGCTACTCCCTGTCTGTCGGACCCCCCCCCCCCCCCCCCGTCCTCGGCTCAGGATCCGATGCTCCTTCCCCCCTTCTCCTCGCCCCATCTAGGCTCCCCCCATCCCCTCCCAAGCTCTCTCCACCCTCGGTCACCCTCATCCTTCGCAGAGATCCTGCGATCGGACCGTCCTACGCGTATGCCCCGCTACGGCCCGTAGATCGTCCTACCTGAGATCGAGTTCTCCCTCCTGCTGATGGTGAACTCATCAGTATTCCGTTCTACAGCGACGAGATCTCCTCCTTGTCCTCTTCCTTTTCGAGGACCTTCGTGCTGAAATTTCAAGCCGGATGCCCTAAGCTGCCCATAGTCAGAGAAGCCATCGCTGGCTGGGGCCTCTCGTCCGCCTACAAGGTCGCTCCATTAGACTCCAAACACTACTTCCTCCATCTCTCCTCCGATCCAGGCTCATCCCTAGTCTGGGCCAAGGGCACTACCAACATCGGGTCCCTCAGCGTGAAGATCGCCAAATGGTCTCCCAGCTTCAAACCCAATATTGACTCTACGATTATCTCAACGTGGGTCTCCCTGCCGAATCTCCCTCTAGTCTGTTTCGCATCAGCAGCCCTCAAGAGAATCGACAGCTCCTTCGGGACCCTGGTGGCCATCGCAGATAAAACCCAAAATTTGTTTAAAGGCAACTACGCTAAGATATGCGTAGAGATCGATATTTCATCCCCCCTACGGCCCTTCAGCTCGAGTTAGGAGGACGGTCGCACACCCAGAAACTGGAGTTCGATAGCAACATTAATTTCTGCAATAACTGCCAGATTAGAGGCCACCTCTCAAAGCACTGCTTCAAGGCCCATCCAGAGCTCAAGAAGTCATCGCCCAAAAAGAGCCCACCGACGAGGGCGACCCTCATCCCCTCCGCAGGCCCCATCCTTCCCCTCCCCAACTCCCACTCCCACTTTACTGACAGGGATAGCTCCTCCGGTTCCAGCGCCTCCCCTAAGTCGAGTAATGGTTTGACCCCAAGCAAGTCTCTGGGAATCTCCCTCCTCAATAGATTCTAGATCCTCAGCCCACCTCAGGCGACGGATGACCCGGCTAACCTCCACGACATTTCCCAACTCCATCTCGACAGCGACGTCTCAACTGCGGATAGCAGAGAGCAGAATCGTCTGGCGTTGATTTCACACTCGGTGCAGGCTGACCCTATCTCCTCTGAAGTCGAGGCAGTACGACCAACAAACATTATCCCCCTTCACAAATCCAAGGATCTCTACCCTTCTCTTGCCGCAGTCGACCAGTCTATCCTCATCCCAGACAAGCCCCAGCTCGATGTCGATGGCGAGAACGCAGTCGCGACTACTGCCGCCGCTCCGGAGCCTTCTCAGGTTCACCAGTTTGTGCTCACCCTAGCCCTATTCGCTCCTCCCTCCTCCCCCAACCCGATGGTGGATACGCAATCTTTAGGCCTCGAATATGAAGCCAGGATCCGCCAGGCCCAGGAGGTAGGCTTTCTGAATCCTAACAACCCCCTCAGCGCTCTAGCCGAGATTGAGACAGAACTCATCCATCACACAGAGGTCACCACTAGTAACGAGGCTCCGAACAACAGAGGTACGATGGCAGAAACCTCTGTACCTGCCCTTAGGGCCCTCAAAACTCTTCCGATCAAGAAGAAGAAGAAAAAAACTTAAGAGCAACCGGCCATGACCACCAGGTCCGCCACCAAGAGCAACCCCACCCCTAACCGCATCCTTGCCGATGGTTAACATCCTAGCCTGGAATGTCAGAGGGCTGGCCAATAAACCCACCTTGAGGAGATTAACTACCCTCACCAAAACTCATCGGATCGACATTTTAGTCATCATCGAACCCAAAATCCCCCAGAGGAAACTCAAATCCATCCAACTTTAGCCCGGATTCCCAAACATCATTGCTGGTTGCCACGACATCTGGATCCTATTCTCCGACGATTGCCTCTTTGGTACCATCCTCGATCATGAGTAGGTGCTCTCATGCTGGGTGGAACACCCATCCCTCCCTTTCCGATCCCTCATCTCGGTAGTGCACGGCAGCTGCGACTATATTGAGTGGAGGCAACTCTGGACCATCCTTATAGACACCCACAACTCCCTCAACAGCCTCCTTTTGCTTTGCATTGGAGACTTCAATTCGATCACGATCCCCGAAGAGAAAACTGGAGGGCGACCCCCCCACCGCCCGTCCATGAACGACTTCAACTCCTTTATATTCCAGGCCAACTTGCACCCTCTCCCCCACTCCGGCAACACCTTTACCTGGTGCAACATGCAAGAAGGAGCTCAGCGTCATTATTTTCGTCTAGATCGAGCCCATGTCGACAACTGGTGGTCCGACATAAACCTCATGACCAGCCTCTTCCACCTTACTATACAGAATCTGACCACTCCCCCTCATCATTGAGATCAACAATAACCCCAACCATATCAAAAAATCCTTCAGATTCCTTGAATTCTAGAGACACCACCCCTAATTCTAGAACATCGTCGCTACCGTCTGGAACTCGACGGACTACCCCGACCCCTTTATCAGATTGTCTATGAAGCTCAAGGCCACCAAAAATGCTCTTACCTCTTGGAGAAAACTTGAGTTTGGCAACATCTTCCATGAGATAAAAGCTGCGGAAGATGACGTCACTAGGGCGGAGATTCGTTTCGCCATGGACAGATCCGCTGAGGCTCGTGCCGCGCTCAACCTCACCAAAGCTATCCTCAAATCCCGCCTGAGAGTAGAGACCAAATTTTGGAAGCAGAAAGCTAGGCTAACCTGGGACATCAAAGGAGACTGCAACTCCGCGTTCTTCCACGCCTGCGTTAGGGGCCACAGGCAGCAGCTATCTCTTCACCAAATAACCGGCGAGACCGAAACCCTTCTCAAAGACCAGCGGAGCATCCAGAAGGCCGCAACCAACTTCTACTCCAACCTTTTCACCAAAGACGGCGTAGTCAAGGACGACAGCTTCCTGGCCCAGGTCCCTCTCCTTATCAACGAGAAAGACAACGGTCCGCTTTTAACCCATCCCTCCTCTGACGAAGTCAAGTCCGCGGTATGGGCTCTCGACGAGCACAGCGCCCCGGGTCCGGACGGTTTCTCCGGGACGTTCTTTCGCTCATACTGGAATACTATTCAGGCTGATGTGATCGATGCCGTCATTACTTTCTTTCAAGGTGCTCATCTCCCGAAATCCATATCCCGGGCCAACCTCATCCCCAAAAAAGACAACCCGGAGACCTTCAAAGACTTTCGCCCGATCAGCCTCTGCAACTTCGCCAACAAAATCATCTCCAAGATCATCGCCACTCGCATGTCCCCCATCCTTCCCAAGATTATATTCGAAGAGAAAAGCAGTTTTGTCCCAGGATGGAGCATCACTGACAACATTCTTCTTGCCCAGGAGATGGTCACATAATTGAAATTTTCGGCGAGGGGGGTGAAACATTGCCATTAAGCTAGATATAGAGAAGACATACGATCGCCTGGACTGGCAATTCATGATCTGGGTCCTCAGAGCCTTCGAGTTTTTAGAATCGTGGACAGACATCATCTACAGATCCATAAGCAACTCTTGGTTTTCCACTGTCATCAACGGACAAACGGATGGCTTCTTTAAAGCCAGCCGTGGTGTCAGGCAAGGAGACCCTCTTTTCTCCACCATCTTCATTATGGTTGCCGAAGCCCTCGACAGAAACCTTAATAGTATGGTCAACATCCCCAACTTCCTTCACTTCTATACCACTACGGGATTCCCCATTATTACTCACCTCGCTTACGCTGACGATGTGCTCATCTTCTCTTCTGGGGACATCGGAGCCGTAGAGGTGGTCTGCAGCACCCTAGAGAAATACGCAAGATGCTCCAGACAACGGATCAACCATGAAAAAAGCATCATATACACCCACCACAAAGTCGATAGAGGCCATTTGGCGGCCCTCTCTAACCTTACCTCCTTTTCCACTGCCTACCTGTCGTTCACCAATATGGGGTGCCCTTTGGTTTACAGCATAAATAATTCAGGCATCTTCAGTAGTTTGGTCAACAAGGTTAGGAAGAAGATCGAGGGATGGAACAATGCGATATTATCCTCCGGCAGCAAAATGATCCTCATCAAGCATATGTTATCCTCCATCCCTATCAACACCCTGGCCATCTGCTCTCCGCCTCTGAAAGTTCTCTCCTCCTTGGAGGCCCTCTTCGCCAGCTTCTTCTGGGCCATCACAATGGACATGATAAGCACCACTGGGCTAGCTGGGACTCTATGGCCAAACCTACCAACGAAAGAGGTCTCGGCTTCATCAAATTATCGCAAATTGTGAGCGCCAGCTCTATAAAACTGTGGTGGAAGCTTAAAGCGCGCAACTCTATCTGGTCTAGGTTCATGAAAGCGAGATACTTCCCATACTCCCACCCTACCACGGTCGTCGCTAACAGCCGATCCTAGGCTTCATGGTACTGTATTCTCCTCGGGCGTCAACTCATCGAACACCTGATCTGCTTGCAACTCGGCAACAGAGACTCATCCCCGTGCTTCGAACGGTGGATCGAGGAGGAGACCTTCCATCTCTCCCCTAACGCCCCTACTTGTTGCACGATTCGGGACCTCTGGGACCCAACTTCGGGTTGGCGGTGGGAACGGATCAGAGATTAGATCGGGCAGGAGGCGGCGACCAGGATCGAAGCGGCGGACGTTCGGATCGACGATTCGCCAGACAAACTGATGTGGTCCCCCAACACCAGTGGATCGTTCACGATGGCTTCAGCCAGAATAGAGATAGCTGGAGGCGGCACGCCGTTCCCCCTACTCGTGCCTTTTTGGCAATCTTGTATCCCCAACAAATGGTCCTTCCTGATCTGGAGAGCTCAGCGTAGAAAGCTGCCGACCGACGATTCACTTACCACCATCGACATCAGCCTAGCATCCAGATGCCACTACTGCACCTCCTACAACCCGAAAACCACAGAACACATCTGCTCTCCAGAGATCTCGCTAACCTCGTTTGGCAAGACCTCTTCAGAAGATGTAAGAGGAGACTCCAACCTGGAGGCTTCAACGATCTCCTGGTACATTGGGGTGACACCCACGATCATCAGATCGTCGCAGCCGCTAGTATTTGGGTCCTCTAGAAGAATTTGAACAAATCCAGGTACGAAGGGCGCCAATATAACCCTCCATAGGTGATCCGAGAAGTCCGTCGACAAATCCTCAAAACCCGGAACCACTGCTCCCACTCCACGGAGATTTTTTGGTAGGCTTTTACATAGCTACACTCTACGCCCCTCCTGGGATGGGACTCCTTCTCTTAGTCCGTTTTGTTGTTTTTCAGCGCTCGGCGCGCTTACTTGTATAGGCCTCGGCATTTTACGCCTGATACATTAATAAAAGTCTTCTTCGTTAATATATATATATATATATATATATATATATATATATATATAAAAGAAAATAAGTAGTAAGCTGAGTTTGGTTTATCTTAGTGAATGTAGGAAACACTCTTTCAAAGGGCATATTTATCTCAGGAAGATGATAGAAAAAACTCTATCGACATTTCATGCCACAAATATACTATTGCAACAACATAGACAATAGAAATATTCTAAAATATTAGAACTCATCTTTGTGCTACTAGTTGTTGAGGTAACAGGGTCCTAATAAAAAATCATAATACTAGGCCTACTATAATACTAGCATTTCCTGAAGTGAATATTTATTATAGATATTACAGAGGAAAATGCAGAGGTAGAGGACATTCTAGAAACTCCATAAGAGGTGGTTATAAATAGAAATGGAAGCATGGTCACCCCAGTAGTGGTAAACATAATAAACAATAGAAAAGCAGAAAAATCATCTTCCAACTAAAGATCTATAAGAAGAGAACAGTAAAGAACCAAAAGGTACAAGGTTCAAGTATGTGCGTGAAGGTCCTTGGTCTCGCATTTGTCGTGCATCCAAAGAAGTGGTAGCCAAATACCAGAAAACCTAGATGGTTGAAACAAATGTCATCCTTGATATGGACAATGATGACCTACTTGGTGAAGTATTTGAGGCACAAGAGAACACCAATTTTACTTCTATAACTGTTTTTGGGGGGATGATCAATAGCTTAATTTCATTGGTTTGAAGTAATTTTTTTTGTTTTTAAGATTCTGTTGGTATTATTTGGAACGGTATTTGGCATCCATGTTTTGAACAATAAATTTGTTAATAATAGGCATGGATGTTTTTATTTGGGCATCTTGTTTTGGCTACTGGATTTATGTTCTTAATTTCCTGGTGGGGATATTTTCAGGAATTGATTGAAACTTTAGCATGGGCTCATGAACGTACACCGTTGGCAAATGGCACCCAACTTCGATTGGGTATTTATATTCAATTTTTTGAATCTCCTTCGATTAGTACTTTTTTTTATAGATATGAGATATCTTTAGCATAAATTTGCGATCTGTCACTTTAATAAGACATACTTCTACCGTTAGAGGGAGATAGAAGGAAGGTAAATGTCTTGTTCCAGAAGAACTTCATTAATTATCGCTCCAGAAAAATATCATTATTCCAGAAGAATATAATGAATCATCATGGCATACTTTTACTTTTTATAATCATGTAAATTAGGAGAAATTATCCCTTTTTTTATTTCAAATGAATTATTAGATGCCATCGATGCCTTTAATAAAGTTGCAAAATTATCTAGGTCACATATACCAACTATGAATTTACCTTCTTGAATATAAGTAAAACATCAAAATAACCAAAGACAACAAATGAATAAATTCTACATTAAGAACATGTAAGACCTAACAGTTATACAAGATTTAGCTCTCCAGAAGAAAAGACTAAATATTATAACACACCATAAATGCTCTTGAAAAAGTGTCTCAGGCAGAGAAAAGTTCACGACTGTCCGAAAGATGTCATGAACAAAAGATCCAATTTCTCAAAGTATATCGCTTCGGTTGAGAATATGCCTGAGATCCTAGAAGAGACTGAGAAAGAGCTACGGCTACCTAAAAAATCTATGTTTTATACATATTCAAGAGAAATCTAGAATCAAGAAGAATTTGTCATAGATGGCATTATCAAATGAGAATAAAAAGGGTGATGAAAATAATGGATAAACACTGAACTATGAATAGAGCAATTTCAGTCACTCAAGAATTCTTGAAATGACTCTGAGTAGAATATAAGAAAATTCTTCGGACATGATAACCTAGACAATAAATTATACATAAATTTCTTAAAGGATTTAAATTGCAAGGTATATCCTTGAAAGGTTTAAAATTACCAACATATCTCCGAAGGATTTG
>JANAVB010041453.1:0-33289 GCA_029216955.1 Iris pallida
TTATTTGTTATAAACTGCATGTCCAAGCCACACTTGGGTGCAAGCGACTCTATAGTCGTTTTACTTAACTATTGCATGTTAACTTAGTGTTAGCGGACTACCTTCTTATTGTGGGATATCCCTATATCTCCCTTGGCCATGACACGCACACTACACGGTGGAGACATGTTGCTAGGGGCACGACTTATGGACTGGCCCTCTCTAAAGTTGTATGACGGATAGATGATCAAACTGCTATGACTAGGGTTTTAGAGACTCAAGCAGTTACAAAACTAGACGAGCCATGGACATGACTTGAACATTGTGGGAAATATTGGGGGAGGACAGTCGCTAGTGCGTATGGGAATCCAAACAGGTAAACCACAGTCTCCGGATGGAACTGTGGCAATTTTTTGCAGATACCCTCTGACGTTTTGGACGTTACGGCCGGATACAGATGACTGGATGCCAGTTACGTACACATAGCCTAAAATCCCACCCATACGCATGAAAGTTGTCCTCTAAATTACATATTAGGCGGTTAGAGTCTCCTTTGCATATTTGGGTCGAGAATAGTCTTTTATATATTATTTTATTATTATGACAGTTCATACTAGCTTGTTCTTCATGTATCTTGCTACATCCGTCTGAGGACCTGATTATTCCCCAGGTGTGTGTTCATGTCTTCTGCAGGTATCCTGGCCAAGGCCGTGGTCTTTTCCATTCCTTCGAAGACGATTGCGCTTGGTTCGTCTTGCCATTTTATGGATCGATTTCTTGTACATTTCTTTCATTAAGATATTTGGTAGTGGACTTTGTCTCCGCCCAATAATTGTATCATAAATATTCAAGTTGATTTTTATATTATTATTCTTTTCATCGTGGATGAGATTTAGTTTGTCATGGATTACCGTATTTTACAGCTTATGTATACATACAAGGCCCATGTACTTCGTATGTATACTGCTGGCATGTCTACGTACTTAATCCTACGTATTTTGGGACTGGAGCGTTACAGGTTTTTGTGGTGGCCCATGCAGGTCAAGATAAATTGTTTGGTTACTTTACCGTACCAAGCAAGCCTGCGTATAGGATTATAGTCTTGGATTTCATCCATATACTTGACCGCCTTCTCGCTTGACTCCTCGAGTTGCATCTTGCTTGATCCCTTCTATCGTGATTCGTGTCTTTCTTTCGTGCTTGATAGAGATTAATAAGGTAACCCATACTAGGTATACTTGTCCAATTGTCCCATCACCCTACTAGTTTAACTCTTGTAAGTTGGGTAGAATGCCTTATGACCTAGCAATCCCTTTGTCCTTGTGACCTATATTAGCAAGTTCACTTAGGTTCTAGAATTTAGAGGACCCTAACCCATCTAGTCAACCAAAGACTTGGACAAGAGAGACTATAGGACGACTGTATAGGCACCAACATAAGACATTACTAGGTTCTTGAGAAGTTTGAACTAGTTTGTAACTCCACTTTTCAAAAATTTTAAAATTTTTCTTAAAATGATTGTGAAGGCTATTAAATTTTTGTAATTTAGTTATCTTTTAATTGTTAGCTTGGGCTTAACCCATTTTCAGCTTTCAGCCTTTGTGGCCCACTAACTGAAGCCCATTTATTTCCAACCTCTATTTCGTTTAGACCATTTCCTTCTCCTCTTCACAGTATTTTTCGAGCTACTCGAAATTTAAATCCTAACTGCCGAGGGAGGTGGCCATGTGCTCTCCCTCACCTCTGACACCCAACGACCTGTCAGAGAGGGTGGGGCAAGAATTTTTCCCGCCAATTGGAAGCCTGAGCCTCACGCTACCTGGCTTATTTAAGCAACCTCCTCCATTGTAACAACCCTCTCCATTTCTCTAACCATTCCTTCTTCCTTTCGAAACTCTGTTCTGGAGTGGCCATGGCGAACCACCATGCCTCGACAAACCTTTCTCTTGATTGACGGACGACACATGGGGTAGACACAGCAGCAGGAAGCAGGAGGAGATCGACTGTTTCCAATCTAGTGGGTGAGTCCTTTTTCGATCAAATTGATCCTTAGTTCAATTTTCCTTGATCTGATCCCTCATCGAAATAATTTGTAGTTGGAATTGGAAATTCTCCCCAGACTCTTGATCTGTTTGAGGAATTGCTCCTGAGACTAATAGAAGAGGTAGATGTCTTGTCTTGATCCAATAATTCTGTTGTGCCTTCTTTTGATTTAGTTTCTTATTGATTTGGTGTTAGATCAATATTTAGGATCATAGTGGATCTCACTTTGTTGATCATCCTAGCTCGTGAATTGGAACGTTGGTAAGTCCTTCATTGATGGATCAATGAATCTATACTTGATTGATGATTAGACAACCCATGGTGATTTTATTTTTCTTTAGTTCCCATAGAGTTTGATCTGAGAGGAAGAAGTGAGAGCTGTGCTGATTGTGTCAGAGACAAGGTTGATTCACCCTCAGGTAATTTTCTTAACTATTTGTAGCATATACTATTGTTTTATTATTTGTGGCTTTTATGAGGACATGGTTGTGTTATTAATGGGAATGTTATGTTAGTCGTAGTTTAAATCCTAAATTCATTTTCATAGCTACGATCATGAGTGATTGTGTATGAGTATTTTCCCATGACCCTGTTCCATAGCCAGTCTATAATGAACAGATCATTTCCTATTTCATGAGTTCAGACTGGTCCCTAGATGTCCTTGTCTGAATTCAGCAACAAGGAGGGAAAACCATTTAAGTGAGAGCATTACTGGGAAACCTTGAATCAAGTATGAGTGGATCAAGTCTGGGCTGGAATTTAGTTGCAACTGTGTGTTATTTGATAGATGATTCAGAGTTTAAATTGATTCCATTATTTTTGATCAGATGTTTTAACAATTGGACTAATAACCTGCTACCTATATCTGTCCTGTTAGGACCAGGACAAGCATCAGAACCATAGGGACACTATGTGTTTGTGACCCCCTTAATGATCAGGACATTAAATTTTCCTGTGTGAATTGGGGCTATGAATGTAGCTACCTGTAATCGTATTCCCTGAGAACCTGGGTTGTTCAAATGGCTAACTGTCCTGGTTTCTACATACCAGTTATCAGTGACTGATAAGTGTAGGCTGGAACCAAGTTTAACATGCATAGGTTTTGTGTTAATTGATATGTTCAGGCAATTACTCAGTCCTATGTTAGGAATTGACATTTGATTTCATATAAACCTGTTATGTAAATTCACACAAGACTGTCATGTGAGTTCATATGGGTTGATATGTGAATTAACCTGAGTTTGAGATCAGGTTGTTGTTGTCTATTCAATTTTAAGCCAGATTCTGATAACAATTCGATTTTGGAGTATTAGCATTCAATCATTCAATTCCAGTTTTGCATGTTTGAATGAGAATTTGTGTCCAATCAATTGTTATTTCAGAAGTTCCTGCATATGAGCAGAGTTATCATGGACAGTGAGTTTTACTTTGATTTTTGGTGGTTAATAGTATGAGGAAGGATGCCTCCTCTTTATAATTACAAACTCATCAAGCATAATTTATTCACTAGTTGTGTATATTCCTGGTAGATAACTGCTAGGATTTTGTTGTTAATCAAGTGAATCCTATTGGTGTCAGTGATGGAGTTACAATGGTCTATAGGTTTAGTTGATATGAGTTCATGTGAGACTATCCTGAGTTCTAAACATGGACTGTAATAGCAGGACTGTTCTTGCAATTAGGTTCCAGTTTTGAGATTAGGTGTCATTCAATTTTGGTAGCAGCTACAGTCTAGTGACTAAATTTCATTTAGTCATATTATTATGTCTTAACTGCCAGGAATCTTTTATGATTGAAGGGTTTAAAAAGGGGTCCACATGATCAAATACTTCACTGTGTCTCAGAATATGTAAACTGGACAGAATACCATTTTCCCTTATGACTTATAGACAACAGGAAACCATTCTCTTCTCTACCTTACCTTATATTGTGACTGCAGGGCTTTAAACCCAAGGAGTTACACCTAGCTGGCCTTCATTGAGAAGCAGGGCTCTTTTAAGTCACTGTTAGGATATACAAGTATAGATGGTGATTTCTTTATGTAAGAAGTTAGAGATGTTCTCATATTTTTCAGGAAGACTGGGGGTGATATTAAGTAGGGTTGCCAGTCACTATGCTTGAAACCAATACTATACATAGGAGTGACCTTTTGGAACAGGAATGGTGTAGGCAGGATAATTAGATTGCTTTATACTATGGAATAATATTGAATTTGTATAAATTGATGTATAGCTCTTTTAAGAAATGTTGTTAGAGTATTGCATAGTCATAATAAGTTGACTATTATCATTATAGGTTTAAGAAGTATTTAGATAAGTTTAGTCTAAACTAGACTATAAATAATTACTTTCAATAGAGAAGTTTGTATTTATCAAATGGTATCTAAGGATTGTTTTAGATTTAAATATCAACTATACATATGTTGACTTATCAAACTGTAAATCATAAACAGGAGGATTACCAGCTTTACCACTTTTTCTTGATCATCTGGAGCAAGGCAAGTACATTCTATGGTTTTGATCAGTGCATTTCTTGTTCTTTATTGCTGACACACTGCGACACGTTCATGATCTTACCTGTCTTATTCTTTCATGCTCTTACTTGAATCTTGGGGTGGGGAAATACTCTAGATATGTGACCAAACCCGGATACTTATTCATGATCTTTAGCTTAGGCCTCGCACAGTGCACGCGGGTCCTAAGCCGTACCCACATGATCTTTCAGGATCTTTTCATGCTCTTTCATGATCTTACCTAAGCCGGTCACATATTATAGAAGTATTTCAAATATATTACGCACATGTTCAGGATCTTGTTCTTACATTAGTTTCCTATGATCCTGATCTTGATATATGCTATAGTCATGATCTTTCCTGTATCTTTATAGCAGTAGTTCATGTTCTTCATGTTCTTTACATACTTGTTCTTATCCTGTTCTTCCAGTATTTACTTTCCATATCATTATGTTATTGTTCATTACCTAGAACTGTACTTTGCTCCGCTCCTGACTGGATATGTTATGATAGGTGAGATGGAGGCTTTATGTGACACGTACTATGGACCGGATACTGCCTTCCCTACTGAGCTAGCTGGAGCTGCTTGTGACCTAGAGGCTGCAGAGGCCTAGTACTTCTTTTAGTTTCCATTTATCTTTCCATGTATTGAGACTAGCAGACTCTTATAGTTGAATTGTAATAAATTCAGATATTGTATCTCTTTTCTGGTTGGGACACATTATATAGATGCTGTGATTCTATACTTTCATGTTTATCTGGTTAGTTTCCCTAGATTGGTACAGCTTACTTCATTGTGTCTAACAATGAAGGCTGGGTGTGTCCGACTCGTGTTCGATTATTCGAGAGCGGGTCGTGACATGTTTTTAGTGGTGGCCCATGCAGGTCCATCCTAATGGTACCTAGGACTTAGCGTACTATTGGGGGACTTGATTTACACTAGGGAAACTTGATCACAGCATAGGAAAATCGGCAAATAAGGGTATATTAGGTTATTCATGTTCTTCAGGTGTTTTATTATTATAAAAACATTGTTTGTTAGGTTTTAGGGTTTGTCGTTCAACGAAGTTTTCTTTTTATGCAGGATGGTGGCCACGAGAAAGACTGCAGACCAGTCTGGAGTTGCAGGCACTTCGGGAGTTGCAGGCGGTGCGGAGCAGACCGCACCAGAGCAGGTCGCACCAGACGTCCAGGCAGATCAGCTTCCGTCAGCGCCTCCTATCTTTCCAGCACTGCCGCCGACGATGATGCTTGACGGTAACCAGGTGATGGCGTTGTTTCAGCACTTTCTGGAGGCCCAGAACCATCAGGCAGCGCAGTTCAGAGCGACTGTCGTCGATGCGCTGAGGACCAGGGAGCCGGCAGCACCAGTACCAGCACCAGCACCAGTAGCACCTCCAGTACCGCGAGGACCGAGACCCGGGACAGCGAAGGAGTACCAGCACCTTAGCCCGATGGACTTCTGGGGCGACGAAGGGATCATCTATGCAGATGAATGGCTGGAGAATGCAGAGAGGACTTTGACCATGGCGAATATTCCAGAGGACCAGAAGGTGTCAGTGGCTAGCATGCGACTCTTTGACTTGGCCAGAGCTTGGTATCGGGAGGCCCCCCAGTTGGCGGAGCCCCGGGTGTCTTGGACAGTTTTCAAAACACTGTTCAAGGATAAATTCTTCCCGGAGGTGGAGCGTGATGAGTTGAGGATGCAGTTCGAGGCGCTGTAGCAGGGGACGATGACGGTTGCGCAGTACACTTCGGAGTTTACCAGACTCAGCAGGTTCGCTGAGAGACTAGTTAAAGATCCAGAGGACAGAGCATGGAGATTCAAGAAGGGTCTCAACAGGGAGCTACGACATGCGGTGGCGATTAGCCAGGCGACTACCTACTCCAGCATCCTTAAGATCGCCCAGGCAGTAGAGAAGGAGGCGGACCCAAAGCTGAAGAGGGACCGAGATATGGGCAGCAGTAGTTTCCAGGCACCAGCGAAGAGGGTTCAGACTCAGACCCAGACGAGGCCGCACCAGCAGCAGCATCACCGGCAGGCCAGAGCTCCAGTGCATCAGCATCAGAGGCAGCAGCTGGCGATCCCTTGTGCCTATTGTCATCGGCCCGGTCATCATATCGACGAGTGCCGCAAGAGGTTGTGACTTTGCCTCTTTTGCGGGTCAGATGCACACCAGATGAGGGACTGCGCACAGGCTACAGCCAGACTAGCAGGAGGACGAGGAGGAGGACCACCGGCTGCACCACCTAGAGCATTGCCTGCTGCACCCGAGAGAGGAGGAGCTCTACCACCCCAGCAGCAGAGGTTTGCATAGCACCAGCAGCAGCAGAGAGGAGGAGCACAGCAGGGACGTGCTTACGTCATGGCTGCAGTTGAGGAGGACGAGGCAGTACCAGATGTGATCACAGGTTCTATATTTTTGTATTCTTTCCCTGCCATTACATTGTTTGATTCTGGAGCCACACATAGCTTTGTATCATATGAGTTTCTGCATAGACACGGCTTCACACCCAAGCCCACTAGGCGAAACTGTCAGATCATGACAGGAGGCGGATCAGTTCCAGTAAGTGAGATGGTGGAATGCCCTATCACTATTGCTGGGAGAGAGATCCGAGCTCGACTTCTAGTGATGCCACTGCCTGGATTCGATGTAGTCCTCGGCATCGACTGGATGAGCGAGCAGTTTGCCGTAATAGACTGCCATGAAGGGAAGGTGATTTTCAGCCCGCTAGGAGTTCCACCGTTCGAGATCAGCAGACGAGTTGCAGAGAGGCCAGAGGGAGTCTACTTCGGAGCAGTTGCAGAAGACCAGGAGTTGCCGCATCCGCTGATTGCAGAGTATCTTGACGTCTTTCCAGAGGAGCTTCCAGGATTGCCACCAGATCGGGATGTGGAGTTCAGCATCGACTTATTGCCCGGATCAACTCCGAAGTCCCAGCACTGTTACAAGATCAACCCGAAGGAAGCTGCGGAGTTGAAGGCGCAGATTGATGAGCTTGAGGGCAAAGGATTTATTCGCTCCAGTGCTTCACCCTGGGGAGCACCGGTGCTTTTTGTGCCCAAGAAGGATGGGACGGTGAGGATGTGCATTGACTACCGTGCACTCAACAACATCACCATCAAGAATAGATATCCTTTGCCGCGGATTGATGAGCTGTTTGATCAGCTTAGTGGAGCGAAGGTCTTTTCTAAGATCGATCTTCGGTCAGGGTACCACCAGATGAAGGTTCGGGAGCAGGATATACCGAAGACAGCCTTCAACACTCGATACGGCCAGTATGAGTTCCTGGTGATGCCATTCGGACTCACCAATACCCCCGCAGTTTTTATGAACCTGATGAATAAGGTTTTCCACAAGTATTTGGATAAGTTTGTCGTAGTTTTTATTGACGACATTCTGATCTATTCCAAGACGGAGGAGGAGCATGTTGAGCATCTGCGGATTGTTTTAGAGATTCTGCGGAAGGAGAAGCTGTACGAAAAACTTTCGAAATGTGAGTTTTTCTTGGACAGAGTGGAGTTTCTAGGGCATGTGGTGACTGGAGAGGGGATTTCTGTGGATCCCAAGAAGATTGAGGCAGTGGAAGCATGGGCACCTCCCAAGTCGGTAGCAGAGATTCGTAGTTTCCTGGGTCTAGCAGGATACTATAGGAAGTTCGTGAAGGACTTCGCCAGGATAGCAGAGCCTATGACGAAGCTTACACGGAAGGACGAGGAGTTCATCTGGAGCGACGCCTGCCAGTCAGCATTTGAAGAATTGAAGAGAAGACTCACGACGGCCCCAGTTCTAGCTTTTCCATCGGGATCAGGAGGATTCGTCATCTACAGCGATGCTTCAGGGAAAGGCTTGGGATGTGTGCTGGAGCAGAACAAGAAGGTTATAGCGTATGCTTCTAGACAGTTGAGGCCCCATGAGAAGAATTATCCTACACATGACTTGGAGCTTGCAGCGGTCATATTTGCCTTGAAACTGTGGAAGCATTATCGATATGGAGAGAGAGTGGACATCTTCACGGACCACAAAAGCCTGAAGTATGTCTTTACTCAGAAGGAGCTGAATATGAGGCAGCGCAGATGGCTGGAACTCATGAAGGATTTCGACATTAGTCTGCAATATCACCCTGGGAAGGCGAATGTGGTTGCAGATGCTCTCAGTCGATATCCTATTGCTATGTATCTCACCATGGACCGGCATCTATTGGAGGATCTGGAGAGTCTTGGGATTGAGATTGTTCTCCCAGGGCATGGAGGTCAGATGATGTATATGCAGATACAGTCGGGGTTGCTAGAGAAGATCAAGGAGGCCCAGTTGCTTGATGAGGGAATCCAGGGTCTTAGAACTCAGGCAGAGTTAGGTCTGCTCGACGATTTCACCATTGCAGAGGACGGATCCTTACGGCACGGGAGTCAGCTGTGTGCCCAAGGACTTGCGGGAGGAAGTGATGCAGGAGGCCCATCAGTCGTAGTATTCTATACATCCTGGGTCTACCAAGATGTACAAGGATCTGCGGGAGTATGTTTGGTGGTATGGGATGAAGAGGGTGGTCGCCAGATTTGTTTCCAGATGCCTTGTATGCCAGCAAGTCAAGGCGGAGCGCCAGAGACCAGCGGGACTACTCCAGCCTTTACCTATTCCGGAGTGGAAGTGGGAGCACATTACCATGGACTTTGTCTCTGGATTGCCGCGTACTCCCAGTGGCAAGGACGCTATTTGGATGATCGTGGACAGATTGACAAAGTCTGCCCATTTCATTCCGTTCAAGGTTGGGCTGTCGACCGAGAAGCTTGCAGACCTCTACATGCGTCAGATCGTGAGGATTCACGGGGTGCCAGTTAGCATTGTTTCAGATCGAGACAGCCGGTTCACATCACATTTTTGGAGGAGTCTACAGCAGAGCTTGGGATCACAGCTGAAGTTCAGCACAGCCTATCATCCACAGACGGACGGACAGTCTGAGAGGACCATTCAGACCTTGGAGGACATGTTGCGGGTTTGCGCACTCGACTTCGGCGGTTCGTGGGAGGACCATTTATACTTGGTGGAGTTTGCCTATAACAACAGTTATCAGGCCAGTATTGAGATGACCCCGTTCGAGGCACTGTATGGACGGAGGTGCCGCACGCCGCTATCTTGGGACGACGTTGGCGAGAGAGCTTTACTTGGGCCAGAGATGGTGGTGGACTCAGCAGAGAAAGTCAGACTGATCCGGGAGCGTATTAGAGTTGCACAGGATCGGCAGAAGCATTGGGCGGATAGCACCAGACGGCTACTTGAGTTCGAGGTGGGAGACAGAGTGTTCTTGAAGATCTCACCGACCAGAGGCGTCATTCGGTTCGGCAGAGGCGGGAAGCTCAGTCCGAGATTCATTGGACCATTCGACGTGACAGCACGGATTGGCGAGGTGGCGTACCGACTAGCGCTTCCAGCTAGCTTGGAGGGAGTGCATGATGTTTTCCACATATCCCAGCTTCGACGATATATTCCAGACCCCAGCCATGTGGTGGACTATTCTGAGCTGGAGGTGGGCCCGAGATTGACATACGAGGAGCAGCCAGTAGAGATCCTCGACCGGAGGGAGAAGCGTCTGCGGAACCAGACCATTTCCCTTGTTCGCGTCATGTGGAGACACCACTCTCCGGAAGAGTCCACATGGGAGCGTGAGGATGAGATGCGTGAGCGATATCCTAGTTTGTTCACTTGAGTGCTTTGTATTTTATGCATTTTTTTTGAATTCAATAAACAACTCTTTGGATTCACTATTCTTGATTTTCTGTGTTTGCATTTCAATTTCGAGGACGAAATTTTTCAAGGGGGAGAGATTTGTAACTCCACTTTTCAAAACTTTTAAAAATTTTCTTAAAATGATTGTGAAGGCTATTAAATTTTTGTAATTTAGTTATCTTTTAATTGTTAGCTTGGGCTTAACCCATTTTCAGCTTTCAGCCTTTGTGGCCCACTAACTGAAGCCCATTTATTTCCAACCTCTATTTCATTTAGACCATTTCCTTCTCCTCTTCACAGTATTTTTCGAGCTACTCGAAATTCAAATCCTAACGGCCGAGGGAGGTGGCCATGTGCTCTCCCTCACCTCTGACACCCAACGACCTGTCAGAGAGGGTGGGGCAAGAATTTTTCCCGCCAATTGGAAGCCTGAGCCTCACGCTACCTGGCTTATTTAAGCAACCTCCTCCATTGTAACAACCCTCTCCATTTCTCTAACCATTCCTTCTTCCTTTCGAAACTCTGTTCTGGAGTGGCCATGGCGAACCACCATGCCTCGACAAACCTTTCTCTTGATTGACGGACGACACAAGGGGTGGACACAGCAGCAGGAAGCAGGAGGAGATCGACTGTTTCCAATCTAGTGGGTGAGTCCTTTTTCGATCAAATTGATCCTTAGTTCAATTTTCCTTGATCTGATCCCTCATCGAAATAATTTGTAGTTGGAATTGGAAATTCTCCCTAGACTCTTGATCTGTTTGAGGAATTGCTCCTGAGACTAATAGAAGAGGTAGATGTCTTGTCTTGATCCAATAATTCTGTTGTGCCTTCTTTTGATTTAGTTTCTTATTGATTTGGTGTTAGATCAATATTTAGGATCATAGTGGATCTCACTTTGTTGATCATCCTAGCTCGTGAATTGGAACGTTGGTAAGTCCTTCATTAATGGATCAATGAATCTATACTTGATTGATGATTAGACAACCCATGGTGATTTTATTTTTCTTTAGTTCCTATAGAGTTTGATCTGAGAGGAAGAAGTGAGAGCTGTGCTGATTGTGTCAGAGACAAGGTTGATTCACCCTCAGGTAATTTTCTTAACTATTTGTAGCATATACTGTTGTTTTATTATTTGTGGCTTTTATGAGGACATGGTTGTGTTATTAATGGGAATGTTGTGTTAGTCGTAGTTTAAATCCTAAATTCATTTTCATAGCTACGATCATGAGTGATTGTGTATGAGTATTTTCCCATGACCCTGTTCCATAGCCAGTCTATAATGAACAGATCATTTCCTATTTCATGAGTTCAGACTGGTCCCTAGATGTCCTTGTCTGAATTCAGCAACAGGGAGGGAAAACCATTTAAGTGAGAGCATTACTGGGAAACCTTGAATCGAGTATGAGTGGATCAAGTCTGGGCTGGAATTTAGTTGCAACTGTGTGTTATTTGATAGATGATTCAGAGTTTAAATTGATTCCATTATTTTTGATCAGATGTTTTAACAATTGGACTAATAACCTGCTACCTATATCTGTCCTGTTAGGACCAGGACAAGCATCAGAACCATAGGGACACTATGTGTTTGTGACCCCCTTAATGATCAGGACATTAAATTTTCCTGTGTGAATTGGGGCTATGAATGTAGCTACCTGTAATCGTATTCCCTGAGAACCTGGGTTGTTCAAATGGCTAACTGTCCTGGTTTCTACATACCAGTTATCAGTGACTGATAAGTGTAGGCTGGAACCAAGTTTAACATGCATAGGTTTTGTGTTAATTGATATGTTCAGGCAATTACTCAGTCCTATGTTAGGAATTGACATTTGATTTCATATAAACCTGTTATGTAAATTCACACAAGACTATCATGTGAGTTCATATGGGTTGATATGTAAATTAACCTGAGTTTGAGATCAGGTTGTTGTTGTCTATTCAATTTTAAGCCAGATTCTGATAACAATTCGATTTTGGAGTATTAGCATTCAATCATTCAATTCCAGTTTTGCATGTTTGAATGAGAATTTGTGTCCAATCAATTGTTATTTCAGAAGTTCCTGCATATGAGCAGAGTTATCATGGACAGTGAGTTTTACTTTGATTTTTGGTGGTTAACAGTATGAGGAAGGATGCCTCCTCTTTATAATTACAAACTCATCAAGCATAATTTATTCACTAGTTGTGTATATTCCTGGTAGATAACTGCTAGGATTTTGTTGTTAATCAAGTGAATCCTATTGGTGTCAGTGATGGAGTTACAATGGTCTATAGGTTTAGTTGATATGAGTTCATGTGAGACTATCCTGAGTTCTAAACATGGACTGTAATAGCAGGACTGTTCTTGCAATTAGGTTCCAGTTTTGAGATTAGGTGTCATTCAATTTTGGTAGCAGCTACAGTCTAGTGACTAAATTTCATTTAGTCATATTATTATGTCTTAACTGCCAGGAATCTTTTATGATTGAAGGGTTTAAAAAGGGGTCCACATGATCAAATACTTCACTGTGTCTCAGAACATGTAAACTGGACAGAATACCATTTTTCCTTATGACTTATAGACAACAGGAAACCATTCTCTTCTCTACCTTACCTTGTATTGTGACTGCAGGGCTTTAAACCCAAGGAGTTACACCTAGCTGGCCTTCATTGAGAAGCAGGGCTCTTTTAAGTCACTGTTAGGATATACAAGTATAGATGGTGATTTGTTTATGTAAGAAGTTAGAGATGTTCTCATATTTTTCAGGAAGACTGGGGGTGATATTAAGTAGGGTTGCCAGTCACTATGCTTGAAACCAATACTGTACATAGGAGTGACCTTTTGGAACAGGAATGGTGTAGGCAGGATAATTAGATTGCTTTATACTATGGAATAATATTGAATTTATATAAATTGATGTATAGCTCTTTTAAGAAATGTTGTTAGAGTATTGCATAGTCATAATAAGTTGACTATTATCATTATAGGTTTAAGAAGTATTTAGATAAGTTTAGTCTAAACTAGACTATAAATAATTACTTTCAATAGAGAAGTTTGTATTTATCAAATGGTATCTAAGGATTGTTTTAGATTTAAATATCAACTATACACATGTTGACTTATCAAACTGTAAATCATAAACAGGAGGATTACCAGCTTTACCACTTTTTCTTGATCATCTGGAGCAAGGCAAGTACATTCTATGGTTTTGATCAGTGCATTTCTTGTTCTTTATTGCTGACACACTGCGACACGTTCATGATCTTACCTGTCTTGTTCTTTCATGCTCTTACTTGAATCTTGGGGTGGGGAAATACTCTAGATATGTGACCAAACCCGGATACTTATTCATGATCTTTAGCTTAGGCCTCGCACAGTGCACGCGGGTCCTAAGCCGTACCCACATGATCTTTCAGGATCTTTTCATGCTCTTTCATGATCTTACCTAAGCCGGTCACATATTATAGAAGTATTTCAAATATATTACGCACATGTTCAGGATCTTGTTCTTACATTAGTTTCCTATGATCCTGATCTTGATATATGCTATAGTCATGATCTTTCCTGTATCTTTATAGCAGTAGTTCATGTTCTTCATGTTCTTTACATACTTGTTCTTATCCTGTTCTTCCAGCATTTACTTTCCATATCATTATGTTATTGTTCATTACCTAGAACTGTACTTTGCTCCGCTCCTGACTGGATATGTTATGATAGGTGAGATGGAGGCTTTATGTGACACGTACTATGGATAGGATACTGCCTTCCCTACTGAGCTAGCTGGAGCTGCTTGTGACCTAGAGGCTGCAGAGGCCTAGTACTTCTTTTAGTTTCCATTTATCTTTCCATGTATTGAGACTAGCAGACTCTTATAGTTGAATTGTAATAAATTCAGATATTGTATCTCTTTTCTGGTTGGGACACATTATATAGATGCTGTGATTCTATACTTTCATGTTTATCTGGTTAGTTTCCCTAGATTGGTACAGCTTACTTCATTGTGTCTAACAATGAAGGCTGGGCGTGTCCGACTCGTGTCCGATTATTCGGGAGCGGGTCGTGACATAGTTCCACTTCATCAAAATATTAATCGTGCCTATGATTTTACTATTTTTGACTATCCAATGCTGTTAGTTTAGCTTAAGTTTTGCAAGCTTATTCCCTTATCAAGCTTGATCATAACATATTTTATTGGGTGCGCACCCACTAACATATTGTATACTCAGAACCGGTGCATGATGGTTTGATCAACCTAGTGCACTTTGGTTCGCTTTTATCTATCATTCTACGTGGATGGAGACATAGCTAAACTTGTCCTCTAGGGCCCCATCCGCGATAGACTTGGCAATTCTTTTTAAATTACTCACTCGCCTTTGAACCACATATTGGTATTTGAAAACAACTTCTTTGGACTCATTTTGGTTTCGTCTTTCACATATTTTAGACGAAGACTCGTACTTGATAGATAGACACCAAGTGTTCCCCTATGCCATGATAGTTATAGTTAGCCATCAACCAAGCCATGTGTTTACAACCTCGCCTCGAGTTATTCGACCTACCCTTCAACTCTTAATCATGATCTCTAATCATTTGAAATTTAGAAATGACTAGAATTATTTCCTTAACACCCCTAAAACCTAGACGAGTATGTTCTCCCTAGGAAACCACATGTCCTTGATCTCAAATCAATTTACCACCCCCTATTGACCATTTATCTTTGTCTCTTCTTGCGTTAACATGCGACCATCAATTACACCCTAAACTAAATTCGTGATTTATTTTCGTAGTTATCGAAATTACGATTTTCTAATGCATATTTTGAACGTCATAATTTGATTGTTCCTCATTGATATACCATTGTACCCTCTCAACCCCCTACTTATTTTTAATTTCGAGGACGAAATTCTTGTAAGTTGGGTAGGATGTAAAACTCCTAAATTTCTACTATATTTTTTAGTATTGATTTTTTTGTATTTATACATCGCATAGTCGTATTGTACGTCGCGCGAGAATTTACATTTTTCGTATTTCTCGTCGAGTGCGAATATGTGCGAGGTACATATTTTTAGAAAAATAATTTTTGATTTTATTATCGGTGATGGTTTCACGATAATATATACAATAGTTATTTTTTTAAAGTGGTGAAAAGTATTATCGAGGTTGGCAAAACTTATTATTTTAATTATTTATAAAATACTATCTTATTTTAATAGTGGTAAATTAGAAAACTAGATTTATGTGAATATTCTATTCGTGTAAAGCACATGAAATTTTTTTTCATGTATATTATCAAAATTAATTTTATTATTTATAATAATTTATTTAGCAAGAAGGTATTTTTAATATTTAAATATTTATGGTCATTTTCAAAATTGTTTATCTAAATTATTAAAGTGTATTTTAAAGATGTTTCCTATCACTATTTAAAATATTTTTTCTCATTTTCGAAATTATTATGCTATTTAATTTAAAATGTAGCTTGAAATTATTTCCTATTAATACTAAAATATTTATTATGAATTTTTGAAATTTATTATTATTATAATTTTAGTTTTCATAAAAATATTTCTGATTGACATTTAGATTAATTATTATGACATGAATTTATTTTATGGATTCTATTTTAATGTAAAGATGGATATACCTAGATTTAAATTTGATTCGAATTTGGATTGAATTCGCTTTAAATCTATTTAAATTAATTTGGTATTATCTATTGGGGTTTTAAATCAATTCTAAACCTTATCCAACTGGAAATTCCCACATCCTATAAATAGGCAGGTACTCCTCCATAAAATCTTCACCTCCACCAAATTTCCACAACTCAAAGTTCCTCCACAAAGGTGTCGTGTATCGTGTCCGTGTTGCCTTCTTCTTCCACTATATCTCATATTATAATTACAATTCTTCCCGACTCCATAAACCCGGACACAAATCCAGTATACCGTCCCCACGTGTCGGACACATCCTGACACGACAGCCTACGGCCACCATCAGCACAAATACTGCTCCTCCAACATTTTCCTGCAGCCTCACCGGCTAGAATCCGACAGGCCCTCCGCCCTGTCGTACTCAAAACCTTTCTACTGTCGCCAAATCCCATTATCATCTCCATCACCAGCATCATTCCGGCGACCAAACACCCAAGCTTCGTCTCGCCATCCACCGTGGCAGCCCCTCTCCCTACCATCACCCCGCTGCCGTCTCTCTCCCACTTCTCCGGTCACCTAAACTACCATTGCCACCTTCACCAACTCAGCCATCGCCATCGTCGGCCACTGGCCGAAAACCCGACGCCACCCCCAAAATCTATCACACCAAAAATAAAATAAAAAAACCCTAACATGACCGCGGCCAGCGCCGCCGACCTCGTCGTGCCTCCGCGCCAAGCCGCCGGCGCATGGACCTCACCACCGCACCCCTCGATCTCCTCTGCACGGCCACCAGCGGTTGTCGACCCGGCATCCGCCGTGCTTTCCGTTGCCTCCTCCTCCTCCGAGCCCTGACCGACCCACCACGACCAACCCTCCTTCTCCAGCGCATCTCTGCCGCGTGCGTCGAGCGCCTCCTCCACAAACTCCGTGCCCCGTGCGGTTTCCCCATTCCGGTGCCACGTCGTCGCCCTTCTCTCCGCGAGCCCGACCGCCTCCACCAACATCTGCCCGACCGGGCCGCCTATCGCGCGCCGCCAGCGAGCTCCTCAACCCCTCCGCTCCTCCGCAAGGCCGCCCCTGTGACTCCGACCCTCCGCCCCTCCTTCCTCTCTTCCGCCAAGCGCCACCGCACCTCTCTCCCTCTGCCTCTTCTTCTCCGCCCGACCGCCTCCGCTTCCTTCCCCCTTATTTTTCCTTTCCTTCTCTTCCTCTCGTTCTTTTCTTTTCTCTTCACAAAGAAGAGTGCAGCAACATAGCTGCTGAGAGTATTATTATAATAGTAATTATTATTATTATAGTTATTATAATTATTATAATTATTATTATTGCGAAGTACATATTACTGAGAGTATTAGTTATCAATATTGCGAAGTACATATTGCTGACATGACTTGAACAGTTTGTTATTCGATTTATTTTTATCAATACTATTATTATAATTATTATTATTATTAGTATTATTATTTCCATTATAGTTTTTTTACAGTACAGGTTTCCAATGTATTATTATTTTTATTATTATTTCGATTATTATTTCTATTATTATAATTATTAATATTGTTATAGTATTTTTGTTGTTGTTATGTATTTTAAGAAGATCAACTACTAAAAGTTTTCTTAATTTTTATTATTATTACTATTATCTTGTTTCTATGTATAATGGGGGAAGAAGCTTGGGCTATTTTACTGATTTAATATAATTATTAGTATTCTCATTATTTTCATTATGGTTATGTTGTGGTTACTTGCAAAACTATCTATTTGCTAAATATTATTATTTATAAAAATTTATGAAAATATTAATTTTCTCTGACTAAAAGGAAACAAATATTTTGATCACTAAAAAGGTAATCACAAAATTATGCTATGAATTTCTAGTAAATTATTTTGGCTAATAAAAATATATAGTTTCCTACTAAAACTTTATTTTGACAAATTTAGGGTTCTAGTCTAAAAACTATCTTTTTAGTGTGTATTTATATAAATATTTTGGCAATAAAATATATATATTTTCAGGTATTATAAATATTTTATAAAATGGTGTATATATATTACCGAAATACCTTCAATTATCCTTTTGTCCGTCACCAATATCTTTATTCCTATTCTCTCGCCAATTCAAGCCTACCTTATGTCGAACCTAACCAAGTTGACCGTTCAGGATCCGATGGAATACTCCGGGTCGTCAACAGAGGCTCCCTTGTGTAGTTGTTACCCGAAGTTGCAGTTCGTGCCACATTGATCATCGCAGCGCACCAGGCGATCCTACCAGGCAAGTATACCTTTCTAATTAACTGTCATGTTATTTATTTTCAGCATTTATTTACTTGTTTGTATTGTTATTTTTATTTGTTATAAACTGCTCGTCCAAGCCACACTTGGGTGCAAGCGACTCTATTAGTCGTTTTACTTAACTATATGCATGTTAACTTAGTGTTAGCGGACTACCTTCTTATTGTGGGATATCCCTATATCTCCCTTGGCCATGACACGCACACTACACGGTTGGAGGCATGTTGCTAGGGGCACGACTTATGGACTGGCCCTCTCTAAAGTCGTATGACGGATAGATGATCATAACTGCTATGACTAGGGTTTTAGAGACTCAAGAAGTTACAAAACTGGACGAGCCATGGACATGACTTGAACATTGTAGGAAATATTAGGGGAGGACAGTCGCTAGTGCGTATGGGAATCCAAACAGGTAAACTACAGTCTCCGGATAGAACTGTGGCAATTTATTTGCAGATACCCTCTGACATTTTCGTCGTTACGGCCGGATACAGATGACTGGATGCCAGTTACGTACACATAGCCTAAAATCCCACCTATGCGCATGAATGTTGTCCTCTAAATTGCACATTAGGCGATTAGAATCTCCTTTACATATTTGTGTCTAGAATAGTCTTTTATATATTATTTTATTATTCTGACAGTTCATATTAGCTTGTTCTTCCTGTATCTTGCTACGTCCATCTGAGGACCTGGTTATTCCCCAGGTGTGTGTGTTCATGTCTTCCGCAGGTATCCTAGCCAAGGCCGTGGTCTTCTCCATTCCTTTCATTAAGATAGTTGGTAGTAGACTTTGACTTCGCCCTACGATTGTATCGTAAATATTCAAGTTGATTTTTATATTATTATTCTTTTCATCGTAGATGAGATTTAGTTTGTCTTGGATTACCGCATTTTACAGCTTATGTATACATACAAGGCCCATGCACATCGTATGTATACTGCTGGCATGTCTACGTACTTAGTCTTACGTATTTTGGGACTGGGGCGTTACATGCTCTGCTGTGACTTGGCTCACAAAGCCGAGGCATTTCCCCTAACCGGAAACCTCATGGTGGAGTTACCCCACTATAGCATGGAGTTACATTCCTTGTTGTGCTGCGCTACCATGCTTTCTGTAAAGCACTCCATGCATTCACTCTGCCTGAGAACTCATTAAGGCATTTAAGCCAACCTTCCCACAGAATTCGTTTTCCACAGAAAACAACAGTGGTAGTAGGTCCGTAACCTCTCCATGCCACAGAGGACAAGTACCCACCATTCCTGATATTCTTTCGATTAATAGTCCTCCCTTGAACCAAAAGCTAGATGCCTAGTAGATTTCTCTTTAAACTAGTAGCATAAAACTTTATGGTAAGAATGTAATAACACAATATCAGAATGTCTTCAAGCCCATTTTACAAGCTGTGTCATCGACCAGCTGGCGCTTGAGGCCCTTGGTGAACGGATCCGTCAAGTTCTCCTCACTCCGAACATCAATTAGTACAATAACACCCCTCTTGATGAGATCGTGTAATGCCATGTGCTTCAACCGTACAGTCCTCTTCTTTTCGTTGAAGAGGTCATTTGATGCCGCCGCCGCAGTCGCCTGGTTGTCGCAGTATATCGATATCCCCAGTATTTGCTCCCCAACCACTGGAAGATCATACATGATCTTCCGAAGACATTCTGCTTCCTCCGCTACGGTATCAAGTACAAAGAACTCAGATTCCATGGATGACCGCAAGAGCATAGTCTGCTTCAATGATATAGTAGCTCCATCCATTGTGAAAATGTATTCACCTGTGGACCTTTCGCTCTCTACTTCTGAGCACTAGCTGGCATCACAGAAGCCTTCCACTATCGGCGGATCTCCGCTGTAGTGCAGTGCATATGTATGAGTTTTCTTGAGATATCTCATAACCCGTTTCACAGCTTTCAACTGCTCAATGCCTGGGTTGCTCATGAAATGACTCAGCATTCCCACCGCGAAAGCTATGTCAGGCTTTGTGGCAGTAGTAGCATACATCAAACTCCTTATTATGCTTGCATACTCCAGCTGCCTGACGCCTTTCCCTGAATTAGGCTTCAGCTTCAGATCACACCTGTATGGCGTATCGATCCCTAGAAGATCCTGATACCCGTAACGAGAGATCATCTTCTCAACATAATGGGACTGTGACAGCGCTAGTCCAGTGTCTGTCCAGATGATCTTGATCCCTATGATCACATCAGCTTCCCCCAAGTCCTTCACACTGAACTTGCTCGAGATGAACTTCTTTGTCTCCGTGACACAGCCCATATTCGTACCTAGGATCAGCATATTGTCTACGTACAGACAAACGATCACACCTCTTCCATCAGCGAACTTCGTGTAAACTCACTTGTCCGTCTCGCTGACCATGTAGCCATTTGACCTTATAACCTTGTCAAATTTCTCATGCCACATCTTGGGAGCCTGTTTAAGACCGTACAAGGATTTCACCAACTTGTAGACTTTGTCTTCAAGACCCTTTACGACAAATCCCTCTGGCTGTTGTAAGTAATGTAGGACCGTTGAGCACCTCTAGAGGGGGGTGAATAAGAGTGTGTGTGTGCAGCAGAAAATAATCATCAATTTAAAAATTAAAGCTATAATTATGGCAATAAATAAGAGACAGTAAATAAATGTAGCAAGAGATAGAGAGATCAAACTCAGTGACACAGCGATGTATACTGGTATCCCTCTGAGAGGACTAATCCAGTCTCGAGTACTCTTGCTCGATGTAAATCCACTAAGGCATAAGCTAAATGAGAGCTTGCAGTCTCTAACAACACCGTGCTTGGTGACAAGTGCACGACCAACTTCACAACACCGTGCTTGGTGACGAGCGCACGACCGGTTCCACAACAAGGATAGTTGTTGTAAACTGGACAACCTCTTTACAACTCTTGAGTACCAAAAGACTCTAGATCGAAGTAGATATTATTGTTTTTGGCTAAGAGAAGTATAGGTGTGATTTGAATGCTTTTATTCAGGTGAAAACACTTTTTGAATAGAAGAGAAGATGAAGAATGAATGAGTGATTTGAAATAAAAAAAAACTCTCTCCTATTTATAGGTGTTTTCTGGGACCGAACTCGGGCAGAGTTCTGATGCAAATATTTTGCATATATACGTTACATGCAGATTTGGAGGCAACTGACATTTAAATTCAAACTGACCGATCTTGGGCAGAGCTTGGATCGAACTCGGGCCGAACTCGGTTTTGAGTTCTGTCTAGGAGAATTTCGAAATATTTGTCAAAAACTGTTTGCAAAAATAATTTTGAGCATTTTGTAAAGATGAAATGGAAATAGGTAGACTTTTTACAAATGTGGACTGAGATTAACCTAAGCCAGTATTGCCTAGTCGATCTTACAATTTAAGTCCTAGACTCAATAAAGATAAAATACAGAATAAATTATAAAATGACTCGAACTGGATCCCAATGAAAGTAATCTTCAGATTGATGAAATGTATATGCTTGATGATGTAATACGACGCTCGTTAATATTGATTTCAGACGTCCTGAAATGGTTAGCAGCAGTTCGTATATTTTGTATATTGATTTTAAGGTTATGTCGATTATTAAAATCGGGTGTGACCATAGAATGGGCCAACAATCTCCCACATTTTGATAATTGACAAACTTGAGTCTATACCAAAATATATCTAAGAAATAGAATAAACAAATTAAATGTAACTGAACAAAATATGGTTGGTTTTGTTTTGGATTGGATTGTACGCTTTTGATTATTGATTTTTGGTATGTACTCTTTCTCCCCCTTTGTCAATAGAGAAATGACTTTGGCTCCCCCTTAATGTGTAAAGCCAACAATTTACAACACAAACAGATAAAGTGAAGCTAAAGAGATACATAAAAGGATAACAAGTACTGAAATAAACTAGAATGTCTCACTAAAAAGTACTGAAAGAGAAAGGTACAATCATAAAGTGCTAAAAAAATAATGTCTAACTAATAAGTTTAGACATATCAAAAAAAGCAAACTACATCATAGCATAGATCATCATCTAGCTTCCTATCCTCTATCCATCAGCTGAGTCTGCATCACATAGTGGGATCATCACCGCCAGGAGCATCCGGAGGAAAGAAAGCTGTAGTAGGATCGAAGTAAGAAAAAGATGCCTCATCTCCGAACCTAGGACCTGGGAAGCCTGAGTGAGGAAGGATAGTAACTGGATGTGCTGGGTCCTGAGAGAGACTCCAGTGAAGATCAGCAATCCCATTCCGTAACACCAGAGCCTGGTAGATGTGGCGGAACTCCGAGTCAAGATAGCTTTGATGACGTTGCGCAGAAAGAGCAACAAAGTCATCAAACCTCTGATAGAATCCTGGATCAAATCCCTGAGCAGGGGCGGGAGCAAGAGCAGCATCAGGAGGAGGAACCTCAGCATCAGCATCTGGAGCAGGCTGAGCTCCAGTAGGAAGAGGTGGAACAGGATATCTACGAGATCTGGTAAGCTCTATAGGAGTGGAGGAGTAGGCACAGGTTTGAAGATCAATATCAAACCTGCAAAAGATGGAGGCCAGGTGCATAGGATAGACCAGGTTGCATCCTGCATTTCTGTAGTTCAGCATCCAGGCCATCATGGTCTTGGAAATAGAGAAAGGAATACCAAAATGGATATGGTACATAGCAGATAGCTCTAAGAAAGTAATCTTGTCAGAAGATCCTTTCTTTGGAAGGAGAACATAGAAAATGAAACGATGGAGTTCATAAAAATTTTGGTTAAGGTCTTTTGAGAAGACCCTTCTAGGAACAGGACGAGGGTGGCAAATCAATTCCATAAAAGAGTTAAGAGTGACATCTTCTGAAAATTGAATATGGTGAATATCAACAAGAGCTTTACCTACATTAGGAACATGAAAGTATTCGCTGATGTCAGTGGAGCTGAACTCCAATTCTTGCCCGACAACGCAAGAATAAAAGTTTTCGTTTTGTTTTACCTGCAAGTTGCAGTAAAACATTCGGACAGCGTTGTCAAAAATGTTTTCGGCTACTTGGAAGAAGTCTCGGTAGCCTAGATGGTCAAATATGGGAGCATATTCATTAAAAATAGTGAAGTCAACAAAAGCTCCAGCATAAATTTTGCGACCGAAAAATGAGTCAAACCATAGGTCAGAATATTCCTTATCAGGAAATAAGCCGGAGTCAAAATCATCTGAGCCTACTGGTCTGGTTGGACTAAAAAGGCTAGTATGAATGTAGTCAGACGAGAAAGATCCAGCTTGTGACGGAACAACCGATTGTCGCTGACATTTGGGAGCCATAGAAACAAAATAAAAAATAACTCGAAAGAGGAGGAAGAAAACGAAGTCGAGTAGCCCACCGGATCTCCTAGAAAACTTGTAAAGAAGATTTAGGAAGGAGTTTTTGGGAGAAAGAAGAAGTTTTCACGAATAGTTGAGTGAAAATAATGAGGAGAAGTGGGGTTTAAATAGGGTTTAGGGCCGGCTGTTCGGTTCTGGAAGCTGAAACAGCGCCGACCGAACTTGGTCCGAATTCGGCCAGAACTCGGTCAGAGTTCAGTTACTTTCATTTTCGAGGTAATAAATGAAGTTTTGGTAGTTGAATTGTAACTTTATGACTTTTGACTCCTATATTTAATAACGTGTATTATTTTGGGTTAGCTGTAGGGGTACTATCCCAGCTAACAGAGGTTCACCGTGGAACTCTTAAATACCGCTTCGCTTCAACCGTAGTCGTGGTGACAGACAGACCCTTTTTAGGCTTGTACCCCAAAATAATTTCAAAGTTTCAAGTCATAAAATCAAATTTAATTACCATACTACACTATGAATCTTAAAATTCAAGTATACCGAGCTCTCGTCTCATTATGTTAAAGCGATCTTCAACCAATGATTTTGTAAAAATGTCTGCTAGTTGATGATCTGTGTCAATGAACTCTAAGCAGATATCCTCGTGTTATTGATGATCACGTAAAAAGTGATGACGTATCTCATTGTGTTTTGTGCGTGAGTGACAAATAGGGTTCTTAGTCAGATTAATGGTACTAGTGTTATCACAATAAATAGGAATCTTAGTGTAGTGCATATTGTTGTCTTCTAAGGTTTGCTTCATCCACAAAATTTGAGTACAGCAATGTCCTACGACGATATACTCAGCCTCAGTAGTTGACAATTCTACGGAATTTTGCTTCTTACTAAACCAAGAGACTAAGGCCTTTTCTAGGAAATGATACGTACCGCTGGTACTTTTACAGTCTACCTTGCATCCTGCAAAATTCGTATCCGAGTAACCTATTAGGTCAATAGATTTAGTTTTAGAATACCACAGGCCGACTGTAGAAGTTCCTTTAAGGTATTGGAAGATACGCTTAACGGTATTTAAGTTTGATTCCTTAGGATTTGCCTGATATCGTACACAGATGCAAACACTGAACATAATATCTGGGCGACTAGAAGTTAAATACAATAAACTACCAATAATATCTCGATACATACGTTGGTCGACAGGTTTGCCACTTTCATCAGAATCAAGCTTTGTAGATGTAGCCATTGCGGTTTCGATTGGCTTTACATTATCGAAGTCATACTTTTTTAGTATGTCCTTCGTGTACTTCGCTTGGTTGATAAATGTTCCTTTTGAGTGTTGTTTGATCAGAAGTCCTAGGAAGAAGTTTAGCTCTCCCATCATACTCATCTCAAATTTACTCTGCATGCAATTAACAAAATCTTGACAAAGTTTTTCATTAGTAGAACAAAAAATAATGTCATCTACATATATTTGCACAAAAAGAATATTATCATTTGAAGATTTGATAAACAACGTTGTATCAATTCTTTCTTTTGAAAAACTATTATCAAGTAAGAAGACACTTAGGCATTCATACCAAGCACGAGGTGCTTGGTTGAGTCCATAGAGTGCTTTCTTAAGCTTGAAGACGTGATCAGGTTTTTAAAAATCTTCAAAACTAGGGGGTTGTTTCATCAAAACTTCCTCTTTTAAAAATCTATTTTAAAATGCACTTTTCACGTCCATTTGAAATAGTTTGAAATCATTAAAACATGCAAATGCACAAAACATGCGGATGGCTTCTAGTCTAGCAGCATGAGCATATGTCTCATCATAATCAATACCTTCTTCTTGATTATAACCTTGTGCCACTAGACGTGCTTTGTTGCGTAGAACTTGTCCATCTTCACTAAGTTTATTTCGGAACACCCATTTGGTACCAATTATCGATTGACCAATAGGTTTAGGAACAAGTTCCCAAACTTGGTTTCTCTCAAATTGATTTAGTTCCTCTTGCATGGCATCAATCCAAAACTCATCAGAAAAAGCATCTTCTATGTTCTTAGGTTCTATTTGAGAAATAAAAGCTACATTTGCTGCTATTTCAGAATCCTTAAGAGAGGACATGTACTTACACCTTTCGATACATCACCTATGATGAGTTTCTCTGGATGATCTGGCAAGAATTTTAGTGAATCAAATTTTTTAGTCAGATCTTCCACATGACTCTTTCGGTGCTTGCTTGTACATCTTGATCATCACTGTCGCTGGATCTGTGACTATTGAGCTCATCAAAAGTAACGTTAATCGATTCTTCAACAATCATAGACCTTTTATTGAAAATTCTACATCCTTTACTCTTAGCAGCATATCCGAGAAATATTCTTTCATCTGCTTTAGAGTCAGAATTTCCCAAGTTATCCTTGGTGTTCAGAATAAAACAACGACAACCAAAAACTTTGAAATAAGAGATGTTTGGAATCCTTCCAAACCAAAATTCATATGGTATTTTCTTCGAGATAGGTCGAATTAACACCCTATTCAAAACATGACAGGCTGTACTAACAGCTTCTGCCCAAAAATACTTAGAAAGATTATGCTGATTCAGCATGACTCTAGCCATTTCATTTAGAGTATGGTTCTTCCGCTCCACAATACCATTCTGTTGGAGAGTTCTAGGACAAGAAAATTCGTGGTAATATCCACTATCATTACAAAACTTTTTAAAATCAGAATTTACGAATTCGCCACCATGATCACTTCGGATACGAGCAATCATGAAGCCTTTTTCGTTTTGAACTTTTTTGCAAATTATCTGAAATTCAAAAATAGCATCACTTTTGTTTGATAAAAAGTAAACCCAAGTAAATCGAAAGAAATCATCGACAATAACAAAAGCGTAGATCTTACCGCCAAGACTGGAGACTCTACTAGGACCAAATAAATCCATATAAATCAACTGCAAAGGTCTAGAAGTACTTACAGCGTTGATGGATTTAAATATAGACCTATGTTCTTTGTTCTTTCCACAGTCAGCACATATCATATCTCTCTTGAATGGAATCTCGGGGAGTCCTTTTACCAACTTCTTAGTACTGAGTCGTGGGATAGTGTCCATATTTGCATGTCCTAGTCTCATGTGCCATAGCCAGCTTTCATCTAGATTAGCTACTAGGCATCTACCTGCATTATTAGTACTCTCCAAAAAGAAAACATAAATGTTGTCTTCTCTAATCCCTTTATATATGGGATCACCAGATGACATATCATATATGGTACATTTGTCTTTTACAAAATTGATACCGTAACCATTATCAGCCAAATGACTTATGCTTAGTATGTTATGTTTCAATTTTATGACTAGACAAACATCTTTTATTATTGGATAAGAAGAAATACCGACAGTTCCATTACCAATAATATCACCTCTCAAGTTATTTCTGAAGGATACATATCCTTCTTCTTCATCGATATCGTGGCGAACAAAAATGCATCACCAGTCATTTGCCGCGAACATTCGCTATCGAGGATCTATTTGCTTTTAGCATGAGAGGGTTGAGGGTCCACCTACAAAATAAGTAGATGAATCCTTTGGTACCCATTTACTGAAGGGTCCATTATGATTAGTTTTAGGTCTCCAGAATAAAGTGTGATTGTCAACAAGTTTTCTTGCTAAGCAATACTGTGATATGTGTCCATGTGTACCACAATATGTGCAAGTTAGTTTAAAACCAGTGGTGGTTGAAACTGTGTTGACATGCTTGTTTGGTTTCTTGGAGAACCTACAAGTGAAAGCATGATGATAGTCGTGTTTCTTTCGTGCTTTCTGATGTTTAGTCCTCTTAGGTGTATGCTTGGCATTAAGAATAAACTTAGGCTGTGTCACAGGTATTGCCTGTTTGCCTAACTTGATTTCTAACTTTTTAGAAATCGCAACAGACTCTTCATATCTAGCAGTCATATCTGAGAGTCTTTGTTCTGTGACTAAGTGCTTCTTCTTCTTTATGTCATATAGCTCTTGCATTTTGACATAGTCTCTTTCTTTCTTTTCAATCTTGAGGATAGCCTCATGATAGTCTACTTTGAGTTTGGCTATCTCTTCCGTGTTACCGGTAGTAGACGTCTCTTTAATATCTTCAATAAGATTGGACAGTCTAGCTATCTCGGTTGTGTATGACTTAATCTCTTTTCAAGATTATTTATACTTGTAAAGCACAGTTCTGCGATCTTCAAGTAATTCACTAAAGGCATTCTCTAATTCATCGAAAGTAAAATTATCATATAGAGGGTTTGAGGATACCTTATCAAATGCCATAAGATAACATTTTCATTACCACAGGGTTTGCCTTCTTCCTCTGTATCACTGGCATCACTCTCAAGTCAGATGCTTGTGTTAGCATACTTTCGGCTAGTAGTAGCTTTTCTTCTTGATCTTGATCTGTCATATGGACTGCTTTTCTCTGAGGTTGGACAGTCCTTCTTCATGTGCCCTGACTTCTTGCATCCAAAGCAATTGGTTTCATCTTCATTGCTTACTTGGATATCTCTCTTCCTTCTGTTTGATTTCTCAAACTTTAGGAATTTCCTGAAGTTCTTTACTAGTAGGGCTTGTTCATCACCACTTGATGATTCTTCATCAGAATCATTGTATATTGATTTTCTTGCTTGAGCTTTGAAGGCAATAGATTTTTCTTTTGGAGTTGCTTCTTCAAATTCTTGCAGATCAACCTCATGGGTCATGAGCTTGTCCATCAGTGTTTCCAGAGACATGGTGGTGAGATCGTTTCCTTCAATGATCGCTGTTGCCTTCGGGCTCCAGTTCTTGGTTAGAGCCCAAAACACTTTTCTAATCTTCTCATGATTACTGTAATTTTTACCAAGAGATTGCAAAGGATTAGTAATATGAAGAAAACGTGTAAACATCTGTGCAATTGACTCACCGGGTTCCATCTTAAAAGATTTATATTTCTGTGTCAGTCTACTGATTTTGGATTCCTTCACTTGGGAAGTACCTTCATGAGTTACCTCAAGAAGTTTCCAAATTTCATGAGAAGTTTTACAGGTTGAAACTCTATTGAACTCTATTTTGTCAATTGCACAGAACAGTGCATTGATGGCACGAGCATCTAGACTAGCCTTAGCTTTTTCAGCTTCTGTATATTTGTCATGAGGCTTGTCTACAAGCTGGCCTTCAATCACTATGGGTGCTGGTTTCTTATAACCATCAATGACTATAGACCAATGATCAAAGTCAAGAGCCTTTAAAAAGAAAGTCATTCGTGTTTTCTAATAGGTATAATTTGTACCATCAAATAGTGGGGGTCTATTTGTAGATTGCCCTTCACCGTTGAATATTGATTTCACGGCTGCCATATATACTCTCTGAGATTTGTTATATTAGAATATAACCAGCTTTGATACCAATTGTAGGACCGTTGAGCACCTCTAGAGGGAGGGCGAATAGATTGTGTGTGTGTGCAGCAAAAAATAATCACCAATTTAAAAATTAAAGCTATAATTATGGCAGTAAATAGGAGACAGTAAATAAATGTAGTAAGAGATAGAGAGATCAAACTCAGAAACACAGCGATGTATACTGGTATCCCTCTGAGGGGACTAATCCAGTCTCGAGTACACTTGATCGATGTTAATCCACTAAGGCACAAGCTAAATGAGAGCTTGCAGTCCCTTACAACACCGTGCTTGGTGACAAGTGTGTGACCAACTTCACAACATCGTGCTTGGTGACGAGCGCACGACCGGCTCCACAACAAGGATAGTTATTTTAAACATGACAATCTCTTTACAACTCTTGAGTACCAAAAGACTCTAGATCGAAGTAGATATTACTGGTTTTTGGCTAAAAGAAGAATATGTGTGATTTGAAAGCTTTTGATCAAGTGAAAACACTTTTTGAATAGAAGAGAAGATGAAGAATGAATGAGTGATTTGAAATAAAAAACTCTCTCCTATTTATAGGTGTTTTCTGGGACCGAACTCGGACAGAGTTCTGGTAGAGTTCTGATGCAAATATTTCGTATATATACGTTGCATGCAGATTTGGAGGCAACTGACATTTGAATTCAAACTGACCGAACTCGGGCCGAACTCAGTTTTGAGTTCTGTCTAGGGAATTTCGAAATATTTGTCAAAAACTGTTTGCAAAAATAATTTTGATAATTTTGTAAAGATGAACTGGGAATAGGTATGCTTTTTAGAAATGTGGACTGAGATTAACCTAAGCCAGTATTACCTAGTCGATCTTAGAATTTTAGTCTAGACTCAATAAAGATAAAATACAGAATAAATTATAAATGACTCGAACTGGATCCCAATGAAAGTAATCTTCAGACTGATGAAATGTATATGCTTGATGATACAATACGACGCTCGTTGATATTGATTTCAGACGTCCTGAAATGGTTATCAGCATTCGTATATTTTGTGTATTGACTTTAAGGTTATGCCGATTATTAAAATTGGGTATGACCATAGAATGGGCTAACAAGTAAATCTTTTCGATCAACTCGCCATTTAGGAAAGCCATTTTCACATCCATCTGATGTATCACCATCTTATGTATTACTGCGAGAGCAATCAACATTCTGATGGTGGTCATCCGGGCTACTAGAGCATACGTATCAAAGTATTCAATCCCCTGCTTCTGAGAAAATCCCTTGGCCCCAAACTAGCCTTGAACTTGTCAATATTTCCATCTGCTTTCATCTTCTTCTTGAAGATCCATTTACATCCGATGGGTTTCGCTCCTTCAGGAAAATCAACCAACACCCAAGTGTTATTTGAGGTGATGGAATCAATTTCATTATCAATCGTCTCCTTCCAGAAAATATCATCTCTGGTCTTCATCGCCTCATCATAGGTAAGTGGATCTGCTTCCACATGATAGGTGATGAAGTCATCTCCAAAGTTCTTCGGCCTCCTCACACGCTTCGACGACGGCTCAGCAAGTTCTGGTTCAACCGTTGTTTCAACAACAACATCTTCTTGGACTACTTCTTTATTAAAAACTTTAGTTTCTTGCGCACCCTTATTGTTCCCCGGTTTATCCGTAAGAACAATATTCATGTGCCTTGCAAATTTGTCTTCAAAATATTCAGCATCGCGAGATTCGATGATATCATTTGACTCAATATCAAGAAATCTCTGAGCTTCACCCTTCTCGGCATACCCCAAGAAGATCGTCTTCGTTGTCCTAGTCCCCAGCTTCTAAATCTTCAGATCTGGGAGCTTCACATAAGCTAGACACCCCACACTCGAATGACATTAAAGTTAGCTCTGACTTTGAACCAGAGTTCATGAGGAGTTACGTCCGAAGTTGCATACGGCACTCTATTTAGAATAAAAGTGGTCATCAATGCAGCTTCTCCCCAGTAGCATTTAGGAAGACCCGCAGTTACCAGCATTGAGTTTATTATTTCTATCAACGTTCTATTCTTCCTCTCTGCTACTCCGTTAGATTGAGGAGAATACAGAGCATTAGTCTCATTGACTATTCCATGTTCTTTGCAGAACGATGCGAATTCATGAGAACTGTACTCTACATCTCGATCACTTCTGAGTAGTTATAGATCGGTTTAACGTTCAGGTTCAGCCCTGAAGTCTCTGAACTACTCGAATGCTGCATCCTTCTACTTGAGAAGTCATGCGAACGTGCACTTTGAGAAACATTTCGAACCGGCCTTTGTGGAGAATTGATAAAAGTTACAGATATGAGTGTACTAACTCCAGATGATCAGTACTTTAGTTTAATCGTTTGAACAGCTTCCTAACAGTCTTGTATCTGCATAGACATTAAACTCCTCCACTCCTTACCCCCATATTCTGAAGATAAGGTCTTGGTAGGACAGCTTGAGTTTGCTTCTATCATAGAACAACTCTCAGTCCATTCAATGAAGTAACTTCATCGCCATCAGCAGAAGTTCGAAAATCTCTTCAGCACCGAACATCTTTTTGAAGCATATTTCTCACCAAGAAATTACCATCTGGCTAGTACGAATTCCATCTTTCAAGTCTGTATCAGATAACAGACTTTCTGAGATATCTCCAAAAAATCTTTGGTACGTACAATACGCATTCCTGTGTCCTTGTCGGTAGTTAATAACCACTGTCTCGATCTTACTAGATATATGTTCGCCATCGAGACCTTCGTCATAACACAGCTCATCCTTGGTGAACAGCTCCTTTGAGAGCACATGTGGTCAAATGCACTAGTGTCAGACCACTAGTCAGCTACCACGCTAGATAACTCAATATGTGCAACAATAGCAACCAAGTTAAGTAATCAAAATAACCAAGTTTAGCTATACTTGCTATTTTGGTTTGGGCTTGGATTTGCACTCTTATAGAGGCCATTCTTGCCACAGTTGAAGCAAGTCACGTGGGAATTGGACTTTTGTTGCTTGAACGAAGGACCGTTTAATTTCAGATTAGTGGATTTCTCCTTCTTGTGATGAGAAGCCATCTGCTTCCCATTGAACTCTCTTGTCTACACCAAATTGACCTTAGCATGTTGTTTGGACAGAGAGTCCATCTTCTATTGAGATCGCATTTTGTCCTCAACGTGGATCTCTTGTAGAAGATCTTCCAAGCTAATGTCCAGCTTCTAACGATGCATTATAGCATAAAAGTTGCTCCAACCTGTAGAAAGTTTCGAGGCTACCCTCCAACGACAAACTTGTCGACGAGGGGCATCTTCTCGTCATCTAATCTTCTGGCGCAACTTCAGAATTCCTTCACTTGAGATAACATCGTCATCTCGTCTTCGAAGAGCTACTTTGGTACTTCTCGACGATAAAGATTTTGGACATGTTCTCATCATCTTCATATAGCTTACCAAATAATCCCAAATCCTTTGGCCTTCACCTTCTTAGAATATGACTCTGCCAGAGAGTCTTCCATAGAATTGAGAATCAGCAGCAGTTTTTAGAAGCTGTTTTCTTTCTTCCATTTGCTCTGCTTGACGAGTGCAGCAGCAATAACACCGGCAATTTCTCCTTCTGGAATCGTCGGTTCATCCTCAATCAACACATGGTCTACATCCACAAGTTGAAGATTAAGGGTAACCTTCCTCTTCCAGATTTGGAAATGTTCTCCGTCGAATTTCTCCAACTTGTTAAAGCTGGTATCAAAAAGAGAAGCACGAGAGTTTTCCATCTTCTAATCTTTCTTTGATATTGTTTTTCGAGGCATAATTTTCAATAGAAAATAGAAAAATGAAATAGTTGTCTCAATAGTAACATGTTTCGTAGCAACACTTCAAAGAAGGTACATCACAGAGATCCTTGGAGGATTCTGGATAACAAAAACCTAAAGAGATCTTGTTACAACAACAAACGAAAGTAAAGCTTCTTTTAGGAAGATACAAATCGAGTTGCTAGCAACAGCGACGAAAGCCCATAAGAAGTATCTAATTAGATCAGAGAAGAATATAAGGAAAGAAAAAAGAGAAAGGCAGCTTTGCTGGGGTGATAAGATCACCGTTGCTCAAAGCAAGATTCACCTTTATACGATCCGCTTCCAGGAACCAGCAAGTTCTAGAGAACTTCTGGAACGCTCGTCAGTCAATATTTGAGACTTGAACGGGCTTTCTGGACTTTACAGACTCCCTTAACTTTCTTCTTTGGTGCATCTTAAAGAGAAGACAAGGGGCTCTATTTATAGAGTGGAGTGAAACTTCACTTCTCCTATCTGATGTGGGACTAAAATACCAAAACTCAAAAATAGAGTTTGATATTTTAGATCATCCCACAATCAGCATAGAAGTGTGGTCACGCCTACCCCCGAACACCCTTGCTGCACGAGACATC
>JANAVB010041454.1:0-69325 GCA_029216955.1 Iris pallida
TTTTGAAACTGCAAGGCATTAGTAGCAAGGGACTTAACAATATCTTCTAAAGACATATGAATTAGAAGTTTGGCTCGATTATGGTTCATAGGGGTATGGTGCTTGTACTGCTGGTAATTTTGGCAATTTTGAGTTATGGGATAATTTAGTTATGGATTTTTATAGCTAAAATTAGGATCATCGCTCCATCTTGGGCTGTACATGTTTGATAGGGATCATACTTTACTTGTGATTGTCCAGGAAAACCAGATGCAACATTTAATTGTTCACTGGGCTTCTCTTGAAGAGTTGGGCAATATTAGTTAGATGCCCTTCTACTAAACAATCTCACAAGCCATTGTTGTTGCATGTTACCTACAATCATTGATGAACAAGAGAAGTTAAACTAGCAATTTTTTGTTCAATAGAAGAAACATTTACCTTATTAGCATGCGTAGATGGATGATCTAACCAAGTACCAAACTATTGAGAATTGGTCTCCATATCTTGTTAAAGTTTTTTGCCAATAAAACAAAAATTATAAAATCACTAAAAGCACAAAAATTAACTAATAAAACTCCCTGACAACGGCGCCAAAATTTGCCTTGCTGTCATAGGCCCCCAAAAATAAACCTTATACTCTTAGAAATTTATTTGTGTGAGTAAGGATCGTTTCCATGGTGAGTAATTCGCTAGTTTGTGTTATGTGAATATGAACGAGGGAATTGAATATAATGAAATCCAATTAATGAACGGGGGAATAGAATATAACGCGGGCCGTGGGCCAGTTTGTCCCTGCTGAAGAACAGTTTGGCAACTCTAGAGGGGGGGTGAATAGAGTATATATGTATAATGACCAATTAAAAATTAACTCTTTCACTAACAATGAATAATCAGAGTAAAATGCGGAATGTAAATGAAAGACAAGAGAGCATACGCAAACACAGCAATTTTAACCTGGTTTCCCTCGTGGAGGACTAGTCCAGGCCTGAGAACTCTAGCTCAGGATTAAATCCACTATTTGTGAAATAGTAGCTTACAACCCGTGCCTTTACTTCAGAAGAGCACGTCAACTTCTTACAGAGAATCGCAGTGGCGATTGCTTGGAATTGTCCAAGCGATTTCTTCACTCTTGCACAAGAATCCTAAATGAGAGATGCTGAGCACTCGAGACTTAGGAGGCTTGTGGCTAGTAGATGAGAAGGGTATGGCTTATAGAGCTTGTAGGAGAGAAGAGAAGAGAAGATTGAGTGATTCAAAATGAGAGAATTCATGCCCTATTTATACTGATTTTAGGGACAGAATTCGGCCAGAATTCGGGTAAGGAAATTCAAAAATTTGGCCGTTGGACAGCTAGCAAACAGCTAACCCTAAAATTAGGGTTCCTGATTTCTAGGGGACAGAGTTCGGCCCGAACTCTGTGTGGAGGCAGAGTTCGGCCCGAACTCTGTCTCCAGAGCACAGAATGGTCCTAAGAGGGACTTGTGGGCAATTTGGTTTTGGTGGAGCTTGGGATTTTGGGTAGGCTTGTAGACTAAGTTCCAAGAGCTCAGCATAACTCAGAGTACATAAATCTAGACTCAATGAAATCATAAAATACAGACTCCAGAACACACTGAGAGCTGAAGACTGAGCTGTCATCTGTCTTGAACTGAATGCAGTCGTGTGTCGTATTGAATTAATACAAGTATTATTTGGTCAATGTAGTCAATATTTGGTTGACTGTGACTTTGTGTCAACAATCTCCCCCATATTGATAATTGACAAAATAATATATGTATATTTCAATATTCATACCTGGACACAGTTGATTGTAATATAGCTCCATAGCTCCCCCATAAACGATGCCTGAGCTAAGCGAAAATAGCTCCCCCATAAATCATGAGCGGTGTCGAGCTAGAAACTAGAAACTATAGCTCTCCCCCGTACAAAATGCATAGTACCTGTGATCTGATAGATAATATTTTCCAGAGCAAGAAGCACAGATATACACAGATATACGAATGCATAGAACCAGTAATAGTTTCCCAAAACAAAAATATACATTTGTTTCTCCCCCTTTTGGCAGTTAGCAATATAAGAAGCAATGAATAGTAATGCAACCACACTAAGAGAAGAAACAGTATAATTTTAAGCAAAATAAGCACTGACAGAGAATGATAATAAAGATAGATAATGTCATCCACCAAACCAAGTGGCCAACTCATAAACAGAGTACATAAAACCAGCTACATAAATCCATGATAAACTAAATAACTGAAAGCAAAAGTAACTAAGACCATCATCAGTAGTAGCAGCAGCAGATAGTAGCCATCTCCATCATGGAGCACGAGAAGGTCCTGGAACATCTGATGGACCAGGGAAAGATCCAACGAAAAGGTCCTGGAACATCTGAAGATCCACAAAAGTATCATCTGGATCCATATACTGCATGACCCACGGATCATCAATGCGATAACCCGCGCGCTGGATCCCGCTCAATAGGCACATGCAGATCAGGATGACGAGCAAGTGAATACCGCATATCATGCAGAGAGTTCCCAAGGGCACTAATCTGCAGAGTGGTACGGTAATCATGCTGCGTCCAGCGATCATCCTCAATAGCAAAACGATCGCGAAGCATAGTCTGAAGTGAATCCAAAGTGGCAGGAGGTGCAGTCTGACCGAGTGAAGGGGCGTCAGGCTCCTCATCAGCAGACAAATCAGTAGCAGCAACAGGCTGAAGGAGTCGTGCCGGAGATAAAAAGGTAGGTGCCGGCAAAACGGACAGGCATCAAGTGGTATATGAAAAGCACGAAAGATCATAGGAAGATACAGAGGATAAACCAAAGCTCGTGGTTTCCTCCTACAGCGAATCATCCAGTCCATCATAGTACGTGGAAGATTGAAATGAATTCCAAAGTGAAGATGATAAAGAGCAGAAATTTCAAGATAAGTGATTTCATCAGGGGAACCGATCTTGGGTAGAATGGTGTTAGAAATGATCCAATGAAGATCAAAAATATGGGTTGAGATATTTTGTCATGAGCTTTCGAGGACGTGTGTAAGGAGTGCACAGATCGTCCTTGAAGCTTTCAAGAGAAAGTCCGTTGGGAAAATGGAACGAGCGAGCATCAACAAGCCTTTCCCAAGAACTTGGCTCAAGAAGATCAAGATATTCTGCTAATTCAAAGTCATCAAACGAGATATCGATACCAGCAACTCGTGAATAAATACGAAGATCATCAAAGGTTAAGTTGCAGTAGAACATTTGAATGGCATGACGATAAATAGCAGATAGAAGATGTAGTGATTAGTTCATCAATATAAAGGTCATGGAATAAAGAATCATATTGAGAGAATATTGAAAAATTGATAGGATGTCCTGTGAATACCTGACGATTCCGAAAGTCACTAAACCAGTTGTTTGATGCATCAAGTGAGACAAAAAGTCTATTGTCATAAGTGGAAGGATGTAGAGGACGAGGTGGATTGAACAAAGGGTGAGGTGGTTGAGGTAGTTCAATGATTTGTTCAATTGATGGAGAAGAATCTGAAGAGGAAATACTCTCAATTCGAATCCTCTTCCCACGATTGAACAAGCAAGGAGCCATTTAAAAGATTTTAACTAGAAGATAGAAAATATGAATGATACCTCAAACAGGTAAAGAACAATGGAGGAGAATGGAGAGGAGACACCTTTTTGTTGATTTGAGAAGCAATGGGGTACTCTGGATCAAAAACTAGGGTTAGGGTTTTAAGGAAAGAGTGTGTATAGGTGAGAAAAGGTGGTAATAGTGAAGGAGAGAGGTAGAATCCCGACATAAAGTAGGGTTTTGTCTTATGGTCGGGTGAAATATTGACCATAGGATTAGAAAAGATCCAACGGTGGAGCCAGATCCCGATTCTGGAACCTAGGTACCGAACTCGGCCCGAACTCTGATAGGGGCAGAGTTCGGCCCGAGTTCTGGTTCAATAGTCCAGAACTGAAAATAGGCAAAAGTCAGGAAGAAAATGTTTAATAAATAAACAAAATGATAGTCGGGGAAAACAAAGAGTGTTGAATGCATAAGAGGTATACAGAAAGTAGAATGAACTTTTAGAAAATGTCAATTAGGCAATATTAAATCGAAACAAGCCATATAATAAATAAGGACATATACTGCAGTTCAATAGTCCAAATTTGCCATGGGTTAGCTGCAGGGGCCGGATCCCAGCTAGCGGTAGTCCTGAAGACTAGTGCACCGTGTCGCTTAGGCTTTTACGCCTTGTTGTCAGAAGGGCCCTTTCGGCTTGTACCCATACCAAATTCTTCGTAAAGGAATCACAATATACTCGATATTTACGCAGGTGAGTTTCAATTTATGACTGCTTCATCTAAGATTCCAAGTTCACGACAAAAAAATTAAAGCGCTCTTCGGATAGTGGCTTAGTAAAGAAATCTGCTAGCTGATGATCAGTGTCAATAAATTCTAAGTTAATCGTGCCATTTTGCTGATGATCACGCAAAAAGTGGTGTCTGATCTCAATGTGTTTAGTGCGTGAGTGACAGACAGGGTTCTTAGTCAAATTTATGGCACTAGTATTGTCACAGAATATAGGAATATGCATGAAAGATAACTTATAGTCTTCAAGGGTTTGCTTCATCCACAGAATCTGTGCACAACAACGCCCAGCTGCTATATATTCAGCTTCTGTTGTGGATAGTGCGACAGAGTTCTGCTTCTTGCTAAACCATGAGACTAGAGCCTTTCCTAACAAATGACACGTGCCGCTCGTACTTTTACGGTCGACCTTGCATCCAGCAAAGTCAGCATCAGAGTAACCGATGAGGTCAAATGATGTTGACTTGGGATACCATAGGCCCACTGTAACCGTACCCTTAAGGTATCGAAAGATACGCTTAACCGCAGTCATGTGAGATTCCTTAGGATTTGCTTGATATCTAGCACATAGGCAAACACTAAACATGATATCGGGGCGACTAGCAGTTAAATAAAGTAAGCTGCCTATCATACCTCGATACTTACGTTGATCAACAGGTTTGCCGCTCTCATCTGGTTCGAGTTTGGTTGAAGTAGCCATTGGCGTGCTAATTGGTTTGACGTTGTCAAGGTCGAACTTCTTCAGCATGTCCTTGGTATACTTCGATTGACAGATGAAAGTTCCATTTGTCAGTTGCTTTACTTGCAGGCCAAGAAAGTAGTTGAGCTCTCCCATCATGCTCATCTCAAATTCTGTCTGCATACACTTGGCAAATTCTTGACAAAGAGTTTCATCAGTAGATCCAAAAAATATCATCAACATAAATTTGAATTAATAGAATGGTGTCTTTGAAAGATTTGATAAACAGTGTAGTGTCAATTTTCCCTTTAGAAAAACCTTTCTCAAGCAGGAAGCTGCTTAGCCTTTCATACCAAGCTCTGGGAGCTTGTTTAAGGCCATAAAGCGCTTTCTTTAGCTTGAACACGTGGTCGGGAAATTTGTGATTTTCAAAGCCAGGGGGTTGTTTGACATAAACTTCCTCCTTAATAAAGCCATTCAAGAAAGCACTTTTAACATCCATTTGAAATAATTTAAAGTTCTGATGATTGGCAAAAGCACAAAGCATCCGAATGGATTCTAGTCTAGCAACAGGAGCATATGTCTCATCGTAGTCGATACCTTCCTCTTGGTTGTATCCTTGAGCTACTAGACGAGCTTTGTTACGTGTGACTGAACCATCTTCATTTACTTTGTTTCTAAACACCCATTTGGTACCAATTATTGAGTGATTAGCCGGTTTAGGAACTAGTTCCCATACTTGGCTTCTCTCAAATTGGTTGAGTTCTTCTTGCATAGCAGAGATCCAAAATTCATCAGTAAAAGCTTCAGAAATGTTTTTAGGCTCTACTTGTGAAATGAAGGCAGTGCTAGCAACAGAGTCTCTTAATGATGATCTAGTAGTAACTCCACGTGAAACTTCACCTATGACTAAATTTTCTGGATGAGAAGGTTTGAATGAGAATTTCTTAGGCAAACCCTCCAGAGAATTAGTTTCAGTTGAAGTATTCATTGGAGTAGAGGAAGTTGATGGCACAACATCATCATCAAGAGTACTTACTGCACTGTTATCTTCATCAAAAGTCACATTAGTTGACTCCTCCACAATAAGTGAGCGTTTATTGAAAACTCTATATCCCTTACTTTTGGCAGCATAACCAAGAAAGATACCATCGTCAGCTTTGGCATCAAATTTGCCTAAGTTGTCTTTGGTGTTAAGGATAAAACATCTGCAGCCAAAAACTCTGAAATAAGAAACATTTGGGGTTCTCCCAAACCAAAGCTCATAGGGTGTTTTCTTCGAAATGGGACGAATAAGCACCCTATTCAAAATGTGGCATGCTGTACTTACAGCCTCTGCCCAAAAATATTTCGGAAGAGAAAATTTATTCAACATGACTCTAGCCATATCGCCAAGAGTCCTATTCTTCCGCTCCACAACACCATTTTGTTGAGGAGTTCTAGGACAAGAAAATTCATGATCAAAACCATTTGCATTACAAAAACTTTCAAAATCTGAATTTACGAATTCGCCTCCATGATCACTTCGGATTCGAGTAATCATGTAGCCTTTTTTTTTGAACTTTATTTACAAAAACTTTGAAAACAGAGATAGCATCGCTCTTATTAGCGAGAAAGAAAACCCAAGTAAATCTCGAAAAATCATCAACAATAACAAAAGCATATAGTTTGCCACCAAGAGGCTAGCTATTCTACTAGGACCAAATAAATCCATATGGAGTAATTGCAAGGGTCTAGTAGTACTTACAGAGTTGATGGAATGAAATGAGGATTTAGTTGCCTTGTTTAGTTCACATTCGGCACATACCGTGTCCTTTTGAATGTGATGTCAGGCAATCCTCTCACTAGCTTCTTGGTAGAAAGCCTGGATATAGCATCCATGTTGGCATGACCGAGACGCTGGTGCCAAAGTAGTCGTTCGTCTTTGTGGGCATATAAACATCTACCTGCATTGTTAGTATTTATAGAGAGATAGAAAATATATATATTGTCCTCTCTTTTCCCTTCAAAAGCAATGTCTCCTGTTGACCTATCGTAGATGTAGCAACAGTTTTGTCCAAAGTTAATATCATATCCATGATCAGCAAGATGGCTAATGCTGAGCAGGTTATGCTTTAACTCGGTCACTAGGCAGACATCCTTTATAACAGGAGAAGGAGGATGACCAATGATACCGTTACCTATTATGTGCCCTTTGAGATTGTTACCGAAGGATACGTATCCTTCTCTTTTCATCGATAGTGATGCAAAAAGATTTGCGTCTCCCGTCATATGTCGCGAGCATCCACTATCGAGAATCCACTTACTCTCAGTTGAGGAGGAAAGGTCCACCTACATCAAGAGTAGATGTGACCTTTGGTACCCATTTTCTCGAGGGTCCTGAAAAGTTAGTTTTTGGAAACCAAGCATATATTTTCTTGTCTACCAGTCTTCTAATTCTACACTGTGGTGAGATGTGTCCATGTTTTCCACAGTAAGTACAGATGGCATTTTTATTTATACTGGGAGCATGAGAATGATATCTATGAGCAACAGGATGAGGATGATTTGGAGAGTTAGCATGGTAATGATGACTATGCTTAGAGTGAGTTACATGATGATTATGTCTGTGTGTCATAGCATGATGATATTGACTGTGAGGAGTGGCATGCTGAAATTGTCTATATGGCATAGTGTGATGTTGTGGCATGATATGATGATTTTGCTTATGTGGCATAACATGATGATTTTGTCTACGTGGCATGGCATGTTGATGAGGTATGGTATGATGACTTTGTCTATGTGTAGAGTGATATTGGTTGTGTCTTTGTGCAATATGATGAGTATGGGGAGTATTTTTACGTGCATGCGGTTTGTGAAAGTTTGTGTATATAAATGCATGGTTATGTGCTGTATGAGGGTGATGTGGTTGACTAGCATGAGTGGTGTTGTGCTCATGTGATTGGGTTTGAGGTTTAGCAACCTGTTTTCCCAATTTGATTTCTAATCTTTTAGAAACAGCTTGTAATTCATCAACCTTAATATTTAAGCCATAAATCTTAGTCATAGAAATCTTGTGTCTACTCTTTTCTTCAGCAAGCAATGTGTTGAGAGTAGTGATGTCTTGAGTTTGTTGCTCAATGCGTGCTTCAGCATCATGTAAGCTTAATTTAAGCTTGGATACTTCATCAGTGTCATTTGTGGGAGATGTGTTTCTAACATTATTAAGAAGCAAGGAAATTCTTTGTATCTCATCTTCTAGACTTTTGATTTTGTCCTTGGCATGCTTGTATTTACCGATAACCTTTTTGTGATCATCAAGTAAATCGGTGAAAGCATCGCCAAGTTCATCAAAAGAGAAGTCATCTAAAGTTTCGTTTGATACCTTGGTGGAATTTGCCATGAGGCAAACATTTGCTTTGTCTTGAGGAGAGTTCTTTTCTTCCTCGGAGTCACTTGCTTCGCTTTCATGCCAGATGCTTGTGTTGGCATATCTTTTTGATGAGTTCTTCTTGTAGGGCTTTTCATACCGGTTGCTCTTCTTTAAGAGCGGACAGTCTCTTCTGACGTGTCCAGTCTTTTTGCAACCATAGCAAGTTGGCTCTTCTTCATCGTCTTCTTGTGGTTCCTTCTTTCTTTGATTGAAGCGAAGGAATTTCTTGAAGTTACGTACCATGAGAGCTTGGTCTTCATCATCTGAGATATCGTCTTCAGTCTCATCGTGATCAACCTTTCGTCGATGGACTTTGAGTGCTATCTCCCTGGTCTTCGGAGCAGGCTCTTCGAAGTCCTTGAGGTCAAGCTCGTGAGTCATGAGCTTGCCCATCAAAGTCTCCATAGACATACTTGTGAGATCATTTCCTTCTATGATGGCTGTCACCTTAGGGTTCCAAATCTTTGGTAACCCTCTGAGTAGCTTGCGGATCTTCTCATGGTTTGAGTACTGCTTACCAAGCGAGGATAACGGGTTGATGATGTCGAGGAATCTTGTAAACATTTGAGTGATCGTCTCATTTGGCTTCATCTTAAAGGCTTCGTACTCTTGAGTGAGACGGCTTATCTTTGATTCCTTGACTTGAGTGGTTCCTTCATGCGTCACTTCCAGAAGTCTCCATACTTCATGAGCAGTGGTGCATGTAGAGACCCTGTTAAACTCGTTCCTGTCTATAGCACAGAATAAAGCATTAATAGCCCTAGCATCTAGACTTGCCTGTTTCTTCTCCTCGACAGAATATTTGTCGTGTGGCTTCTCAATGAGGTCACCATCGACAACTATTCTGGCGGGCTTTTTGTAACCGTCAGTTACGACAGTCCACAGGTCAAAGTCTAGAGACTTCAGATAAAAACTCATCCTTGTTTTCCAATATGTGTAGTTAGTCCCATCAAATAGGGGAGGCCTATGAGTGGACTGACCTTCACCATGATTGGAGATCAAGGATTGTGTGGTTGCCATGGATCAGCTCTTAGGATGTTAGTCCTTATAAAGAGAACAGAGCTCTGATACCAATTGAAGAACAGTTTGGCAACTCTAGAGGGGGGGTGAATAGAGTATATATGTATAATGACCAATTAAAAATTAACTCTTTCACTAACAATGAATAATCAGAGTAAAATGCGGAATGTAAATGAAAGACAAGAGAGCATACGCAAACACAGCAATTTTAACCTGGTTTCCCTCGTGGAGGACTAGTCCAGGCCTGAGAACTCTAGCTCAGGATTAAATCCACTATTTGTGAAATAGTAGCTTACAACCCGTGCCTTTACTTCAGAAGAGCACGTCAACTTCTTACAGAGAATCGCAGTGGCGATTGCTTGGAATTGTCCAAGCGATTTCTTCACTCTTGCACAAGAATCCTAAATGAGAGATGCTGAGCACTCGAGACTTAGGAGGCTTGTGGCTAGTAGATGAGAAGGGTATGGCTTATAGAGCTTGTAGGAGAGAAGAGAAGAGAAGATTGAGTGATTCAAAATGAGAGAATTCATGCCCTATTTATACTGATTTTAGGGACAGAATTCGGCCAGAATTCGGGTAAGGAAATTCAAAAATTTGGCCGTTGGACAGCTAGCAAACAGCTAACCCTAAAATTAGGGTTCCTGATTTCTAGGGGACAGAGTTCGGCCCGAACTCTGTGTGGAGGCAGAGTTCGGCCCGAACTCTGTCTCCAGAGCACAGAATGGTCCTAAGAGGGACTTGTGGGCAATTTGGTTTTGGTGGAGCTTGGGATTTTGGGTAGGCTTGTAGACTAAGTTCCAAGAGCTCAGCATAACTCAGAGTACATAAATCTAGACTCAATGAAATCATAAAATACAGACTCCAGAACACACTGAGAGCTGAAGACTGAGCTGTCATCTGTCTTGAACTGAATGCAGTCGTCGTGTGTCGTATTGAATTAATACAAGTATTATTTGGTCAATGTAGTCAATATTTGGTTGACTGTGACTTTGTGTCAACACCTGCATGCCGCGTGCCGCGCGCCGCCTGCCCGTGCGTGTCGTAAATGCGCGACGCGTGCCCGCGAGCCATGCTCCCGCGTGCAGTACCCCATAGGCCAGTTTGTCCCCGAACGTCGCATGCCCGCCTGTCGTGCTTCCGCGCCCTGCTCATCATGGGCAATTTTGTCCACGCACACCGCATGTCTGTGCGTCCCGCGTGCCCGTGCCTTGCGTATCGTGCACCCGTTCCCTACATGCCATGGGCAGTTTTATCTACGCATGCCGTGTGTCTGCATGCACCATATGTCTGCGCGTGGCGCGTGTCGTGTGCCTTAGGCCTCGTGTGCTCGCGCTCTGCGTGCCATGCACCCGTTCCCCGTGCGCCATGCACCCATCCTCACAAGCCGTGGGCTAATTTTTTGCCTATGCTCGTTCCCACGTGCTGTATGCCTGTTCCAAGTGCATCGTAGGCTCGTGCCACACACGACGTGTACTAGATTGTTCTGGCACATAGTTTTCTATGTCCCTAAGCGCCTTCTTTGCTTAGCCTGACCTGTTGTGCCTATGGCACATGAGACCACGTGACCTATGTGCCTATTTGTTTGAATTTATACTTTTGATTTTCCAGCCATGCACATGATTTGTCCCATGCGCTTGATTTTATGATTTGATATTTTATCTAGTTTTGATGAGTTTATTGATTTTACTTTGATTTCCTGTCCCGACCTTAGTGTCCTATGAGAAGACCCAGACTATATGTCCCATGTGGCCTCTGTGCCACGAGGATTCCAAGTGACTACCTGACTTGACTGTGTTCCTAACTAGATTACCTGTGTACGTGCTAGAGGTACAAACTATATGTGCATTAAGGTACTAATATATTAGTGCACTGAGGTGTGACTCTACCTGCTATATGATCCTGTCTGTTATATGTCAGTACATTCTTACTTTCCAGCACAATCACGGTAATTGGTCAGTATTATTGATGTGGTATATTGATTGTTTGTTTCATGCATTATACTAAGCATGGATCTAGATTTGGGACTCTTTGAGCCAGATGTTGATTCATACTTAGGGTACACGTACTATGGTACGACATATAGGCGGATGACCATGTGGCCACGACATGTGATTCCAAGATCAATATATGGTTAATCTAAGCTTAAATTGGTAGCAGCTTTAGACGAAAATGGAATCCCGAGATCATACGTTACCAGCCACCCTAGGCCATGTTCTAACATACCGGCTGGCCACCATGGATACTGTATATTCAACCACACTAGTGGAGTGCAGTATCTTATTATTATATGCCGAGCCAACTCTCCCTATAGGCCCGTTGGAACCGTTATGATATGTTTAGCATGGTGGCCTTATGAGGGACCTGTGCATTCTATAGATTATTTGCTATGCATTATTATTGGTTCAGCTAGCCTTGCTTGGATGCGGCACGATCTAAGGATTCCTACATTATATGCATTACTGGAATAACCCAAATATATCATAGAAAGTCGTAGGATTGATTGGCCGCGTGTAAAATGACATGCTTGTGATAAGTTTTTTACGCTAGAAGCCGAGGAACATGGACTGTCATGGTGCATGGTCCAACTCATGTCTTTGTTTGGTTATTGGATTAGGCTATTGTGCTATGACAGACTATGGGCCGAAGTTGCGACCAGAAGCCATAAATTGACTATAGTTATAGGATGTATCTTATCTCGGCACGATATTGGCACCGTTTGTCCTTGTTTGGTTGTAAGGGTGCCGTATAGTCTCGATGATACGTTATAAGCCTATAACTCATGAGCCAAGTCTTATTATATCTATTGCTTATTTGTCTCATTCTTATGTAATGCCTTGTAGTACTTGCTATTCGGGGCCTGACCCAGCTGGTTTTGTTTGGCCAGATCTTGTAGCTGTGCTTGAGGATCCAGCCTTCTACCCGAACAATGGTGCACACCAAGAGTATGGGCGTCAGGGACCATGAGTGGGTTTTTTTTTCATCGCTCTGATATCTTCTATTTTGTACTCGACATTTAGCTATCAGCACATATTTAGCCGACTATTCTGGACATCAGTTTCCTTTACATAATTGTAATTAAATAAGACTGCAGCTGAATATGGTTATGTATTATTGACTTTCGACACTAGCTCGTCATTTTGTATAGCTAGTCTCATGAATCATTTTGATGAAGCGTCGGGGACACCTTACTGCTTTGTCTTATATGATCATTATTTATTACTTTTTGCTTTGATTGATTGAGACATAGATGCTCTGTGAGACTATAGGAGACTTGATAGTAGCATGCACCCCTAGTCTCTTGACATCCATAATCCTCGTATGACATCTTTGTACCTCATAAAGGGTAGCTGGCCTAGTCCGTCTTTGTATTTCGGTACTGGGGCATGACAAGGTTTTAGTGGTAGCTCATGCATGTCTAATTTTCAGACTTGTGAGGGATTATTGTTATAGGAGTCTCAATCAAAACATGTTTCCCTTGATATCCTTTCGTCTTCTCTTTCCCCACATAGATTGTTAACTTGTTCATCATCCTCGATTCCTTCCCGTCCTGTCTTTTGATACCTTATATTGCTTCCCTTTAGAGGCACTTCCTTTTCAGCAGTTGGCGGGGCCTGCATAGAAGAGCATCCATTAGAGCAGGGTTCACCATCAATGTGGGATGGTACCTCCTCAGGGCCATGTTCTGGCTAGGTTGGTAGCACGACAATTTGAGCAACATGAGCCACAAGTTTTAGTACCCATGTCAGTTCCAGAGGCAGTTGGCTCTCACGCATTAAGGGTAATTATTAGGGGGCTGTTGGCATTCCAGCAACACCAGATGGCAGCCCAACAACATCAGTAAGAACATAATCTTTTGCTCAACCAAGGATTACGGATGACATCGAAAAAAGAGACGAGGATACAGCAAGGACTTCGTATGAAGATCATACATATAATAGAAAGACAGGATCGTCAAGCTTCAATGGTGGTACCAGCCCGACAGCAGCAACAGTCAAGGCATCAACAACAACATCGGAGGGCAATTGTTGGTTGTACTTATTGTGGCAAGAGATGGCACACCCATGAGGTGGCTCGGTCAGCAAAGGGGCAGTGCTTGAAGTATGGAGGTACAAACCATCGTATAGCTGCTTGCCCACAAATACAGAGGCCAGGAGGGCCAACTCAGTAGTCTCCACTACCATCATCCCCTGTGGCAACACCTTACGAAAGACCAGCGTCGATAGATAGGCCTTTAGTACGATGTCCATTACCGACGAAGGCTCAAATGTTTCGACAGAGGCACAGGCGGGTCAGTAGAGGCCACAACAGCAAATAGGCCACAACAGCAAGGCCAGGAAAGGCAACAACAGGAGGTTCAGCAGGTTCAAAGGCAGGCATAGTTTGGATTATTTGAGCGGAGGTTGGCCAAAGAAGGTCAGGTTGTAGGTATATTTTGAGTACTCATTGTTATATTTTTCTTGAGTTCTATATTCGGCGAGTGTAGGCGACTTTCCCGTCTCACTCTTCTGCTTTTGTACCATATGAAACATGAAATTCATCACGTATTCTGACGACGAGAGTACATCCTGGGGAGAGTCTTGTTCTTGATTAAGTCATTGGTACCGACTTATCTCAAGCTTGCCCCTTGTCTACTTTGGGAGTCAGTGTAGGACTGCGAGGAAGCAAATTTATTCGTATTTTATCCGTATGCCTCCAATCACTTTTCTTATAGGGTATAATTATTGCTTGTGTATTTACTTATTTGTTTGTTTTTTCGTTATTTGTTCATGTGCCATGTGTTGCTTGATGATTGTGTTTGCTATATGTCCTTGGTATGTTTTATGATCGAAGAGCAAGCTCGACTAGCCTTATCGAAATTTAGAGGACAGAATTTTTCTAAGGAGGGTAGAGATGTCACTCGTCGTTTTGAAATACGTAAATTTTTGCTTTTTCCTATATATGGTATCTGGCACCTGTATCTTAATTACATATATCCTATATTTGCCCTGGCCATGGCATGGAACAGTATCTTGTCGCGGAGTAGTGTGCCACCCCTTGTGCTTATTTGGTTGGAAGCGTTGTTTACTGCTTTGAAGATTGGATTACTGGACCATGTTGTAATTAGTGTTCTTAATTAATTAATTTACTAGTTGTAGCATGTAACAATTAACATGTCATATTAGTCACATGGTTAGGGCATGCCAGGATTAGGGTTTTATGAACTAATCTACCCACTATAAATATTCTCTTCCACTCTCTCTCTCTCGCCTCATTAGCCCTCATTTATTTTCCTCAACAACTCTTAAGCCAGTACAACTTGCAAAATGGAGAGACCACTTGTATTTTTCATTTTTTGTTATTTTTTGATATTATTAGTCTAGGCTGTTCATCTCTTCATTCTCTACAAGTTTAGTTCTTAGAGTTCTCAGTTTTAAAGGCTATTTTGTGTAGATCTAAGTTTTTTAAAGTAGGGTTTTATGGGTTTTTGTAGTTTTGATCTATCAAACTTCGTTATTTTGGAAAATTAATTGTTCCATATTGTAGAGAATTTGATTTCATTAAGTTTTGGCTTTTATTTCGCTCGATTTTGAGTCATATAGCTCAAGTTATGAACATTGGAAGTTTTGAGAACTATATGGCCAAAAACTTGTTGTTCTGGGATAATGACTTCCCCCGCGTGTCGTACGCCCCATGCGCCGTATGCCCTGCGCATCGCGTACCCCGCACATTAGGCGTCGTGGGCCAGTTTGTCCCAGCACGTCACGTGCCCGCGCGTCGTGCTCCCGTGCGCTGCGTGCAGTAGGCCAGTTTGTCCAGCGTACCGCATGCCCGCGAGCCTCGCTTTCGTGCCCTGCATGCCGTAGGTAGTTTTGTCCATGCATGCCACATGCTTATGAGTCGTGCTTTTGTACCCCGCGTGATGTGGGCAGTTTTGTCCATGTGCGACGCATGTCTATGCGCGTCGAGTGCCGTGCGACTCATCCGCCGTGCGCCACGTATCGTACACCGTGTGCCGTGGACAGTTTTGTCCGCACGTGCTGCATGTCTACTCGTGTCGCATGCTGTGCGCCTCGCGTGGTCGCTCCCCACGAGCTGTGCACTTGTTCCTGGCACGCAATGGGCAAATTTGTCCATGTGCACCGCGTGCATGTTTGCGTACGACGGGTGACGCACGCCTCACATACCCGTGCCGTACGTGCCATGCACCCATTTCCCGCGAGCCGTGGTCCAATTTTGTGCCCACGCTCGTTTTGCTACGTGCTGTGTGCTCGTTCCCCGCGTGTTGTAGGCTCGTGCTACACGCACCGTGCACCAGATTATCCCGATACATGGTTTTCTATGTGCCCATGCGCCTTCTTCGCTTAGCCTTACCCGCTGTGCCTATGGCACATGCACTACAAGAAATTAGGATGTATTACAACAGTTGAAAACCATTGTAAATAATATAACCAGTTGCAAAATCAATCCACAATAGTTATTGAAATTATTGTAAATTCGAGCGTTGCTGATTCCTCTTGCAACGGTTAGAAGAGATTTTTACAACATTTTTATAAATAGTTGCGAATAATGTATTATGCAACGGGTCGTACGTTAATGCGTAAAGGTTACATTGCATTGTCAATAATATATTGGTAACGATTAACAAACCATTGTAGATATTGACTATTGTGCGATGGTAGATAATTGTTGCCTAAATATTTCATGTAATGGTTAAAAACTGTTGCGGATAATCGGCAACGGTCAATCTGTTGCGGATAATACGCAATGGTCAATATCCATTACAAATAACCTTGGTAAATAGAACCTTAAACACCCCAATTGGGGCTCGAACTCCCGACCTCCCGGATCCCATGCCTCATCTCTACTACTAGGCTATATATATACACACACATTTAAGTACTTATATCATTTCCATCTATTGAGGATTTTGGATCGATGTAGATATAATTCTCTAATATATTTTTTGTTAACGAACAAGAGACCAATTAATACTTATTTTAAATTCAAATGAGTAATTCTGATTCTTAAATACCTACTTTTTATTAAAATTAAACAAAATTAAATTGGATATTGAATTTGCAACGGATATAAACAAACTGATGCGAGATCAATATGTTGCAACGATTGTTTATTCTTTTGACAATGGTTTTCACAAAAGTTGTTATATAACAAAAATATTGCTACTAGTAGCAAAAATCGTTGCACAATTGTTATAAATAATAAGCCCACTCGCAACATGTTAAAAATTTTGTGCAACAGTTGCTAACAATAAGCCTTTTATAAGGCTTTATGTAATTTTTGCAAAATATTAACAAATTTGTGACATATACTTAAAACCCTTGCATAACCGTTGCACATTAAACTCATTTCGACAACACTTTACCAAAATTATTGTCCAACTGTTGCTAACAATGAGCCTTTTTATAAGGCTTTATGTAATTGTTGCAAAATATTAACAAATTTGTAACACATACTTAAAATCTTTGCATAACCATTGCACATTCAACTCACTTTGACAACACTTTACAAAAATTGTGTTGCCAACAATGGGACTTTTTATAATGCTTTATGTAATTGTTACAAAATATTAAAAATTTGTAACAGATACTTAAAACCCTTGCATAACTGTTGCACATTCAACTCACTTTGACAATACTTCTATAAAATTATTGTTTGACCGTTGTAAAAAAAACGTTTAGAAAGCGTTTATGAACCGTTGTAAAAAGTGTATTAGGCAATGGTTAATTTATAACCATTGCAAATAAATTTTGTTTGGAAACGGTTATTTCAACTGTTATGTAACCGTTGTAAATTATAGTTTCATCAATACCCATATAAGCGTTGCACTGAAACTGTTGCAAAATATAGGTGTTTCTTGTAGTGATGAGTCCACGTGGCCTATGCGCCTATTTGTTGGACTTTATACTTTTTGATTTCCCGCCATGCGCATGACTTGTCCCATGCTCCTAATTTGATGATTTGATATTTTATCTAGTTTTGATGAGTTTATTGATTTGACTTTGATTTTCTATCCCAACCTTAGTGTCCTATGATATGACCAAGACTATATGTCCTATGTGACCTCTGTACCTCGATTCCAGGTGACTGCCTGACTTGACCGTGTTCCTGACTAGATTAGCTGTATACATGCTGGCACCTTTTCTATGTGTGTATTGAGGTACAATCTATATGTGCACTAAGGTACTAATATATGAGTGCACTGAGGTGCGACTCTAACTGCTATGTGTTCCTGCATGTTATATGTCAGTACAATATTACTTTCCAGCACAGTCATGGTGATTGGTCAGTAAAATTGAGGTGGTATATTGATTGGTTATTTGATGCATTACACTAAGCATGTATCTAGTTTTGGGACTCTTTGAGGCGGATATGGATTCATACTTAGGGTACACGTACTATAGTACGAAATATAGAAGGATGACCATGTGAACATGACATGTGATTCCAAGATCAGTATAGGGTTAATCTAAGCTTAAATTGGTAGCAGCTTTAGACGAAAATGGAATCCCGAGATCATACGTTACCGGCCACCCTAGGCCATGTCCTAACGTGCCGGCTGGCTACCATGGATACTTTATATTCAATGACACTAGTGGAGTGCAGTATCTGATTATTATATCCCGAGCCAACTCTCCCTATAGAACCGTTGGAACCGTTATGATGTTTAGCACGATGGCCTTATGAGGGACCGGTGCATTCTATGGATTATTTGCTATGCATTATTATTGGTTCAGCTAGTCATTCTTGGATACGGCACGATCTAAGATTCCTACATTATATGCATTACTAGGATAACCCAAATATATCATAGAAAGTCGTAGGATTGATTGGCCGCTTGTAAAATGATATGCTTGTGATAAGTTTCTTATGTTAGAAGCCGAGGAACATGGACTGTCATGGTGCATGGTCCAACTAATGTCCTTGTTTGGTTATTGGGTTGGGCTATTGTGCTATGACAGACTATGGGCTGAAGTTGCGACCAGAACCATAACTTGACTATGGTTATAGGATGTATCTTATCTCGGCACGATATTGGCACCGTTTGTCCTTATTTAGTTGTAAGGGTGCCGTATGGTCTCGATGATACGTTATAAGCCTATAACTCATAAACCAAGTCTTATTATATCTATTATTTTGGATTTGTCTCATTTTATGTGCTCCCTTGTGGTACTTGCTATTCGGGGCCTGACCTAGCTGGTTTTGTTTGGCCAGATCTTGTAGCAGCGCTAGAGGATCCAGCCTTCTACCCGAACAATGGTGCACAGCAGGAGTATAGCGCCAGGGACCATGAGTGGGTTTCTTCTTCACCGTTCTGATATCTTCTATTTGTACTCGACATTTACCCACCGGTACCTGTTTAGCCAATTGTTCTGGACATCATTTTCTTTACATAATTGTAATTAAATCAGACTGCAGCTGACTACGGTTATAGATTATTGACTCTCGACACTAGCTCGTCATTTTGTAGAGCTAGTCTCATGAATGATTTTGTTGAAGTGTCGGAGATGCCTTACTGCTTTGTCTTATATGATCATTATTTACTGCTTCTTGTTTGATTGATTGAGGCATAGATGCTGTATGAGACCATAGGAAACTTGATTGTAGCATGCACCTCCAAGTCTCTTGATAGCCGTAATCGTCGTATGGCATCTTCGTACCTCATACGAGGTAGCTGGCCTAGTCCGTCTCTGTATTCCAGTACTGGGGCGTGACACTTAGCCTTCCTAGATGGTTATTAGTTAGATAGTTACTATTGCTGGATTTGTCTCCAGTCTTGATATATTTGAGACTTGTTATATTTATTCGGGATATGTACTTATTTATAGACTTTTAGACTCTTAATTAGATATTATCACTATTACTAGATCTTGTCTATTCATGCTATCATCTTCCTTAGATATCTGTGATTGAGTATATGTTCTAGCTGATTTGTTATTTTCCATGCGAAGATGATAGGTTATATTCCATATCTTTAGATGTTAGATATTACAGACGACCTATACATCGTTCTACCACCGATACTGCGGTGTAGGTTGGACATACCTACGTGTTCGTACCCTAAACCGGGTGCGGGTCGTGACACGTTTTTGTGGTTGCCCATGCAGGTCCAACTTCGCAATTAGAGCGATATCGTGGTAGTGAAATGACTTAGTTGTGCTACTGATCCTGCAATAGGATATAGGGAATAGGATATTAGGACGAGAGAGTACTCAATCACAATTAGGACTTCTTTAGAGATTCCTGGGACGGTCCTTGAGAATCTCATTATAAATACTATCCCAAAATTCATTTTCACTTGTTTCTATCTACTCCTCCTTGTTCGTTGTTGACTGAATTGTGTCCATATGAGTTCATAGACTATATTAAGGGTGTATTCTCGTAGTACATACTAGGCGAGGTAGTGAATATTACAGCCGTCCGTCTTGGTTGTGAAATCTAGAGATTACAGCGACCATACTAGCTGGCAAGGCGAATATCTGATCGCATGTTTTTGGATATACGTATCTTAGTAATGGAGTTGGGATTTCTCGCAGCCATGCTAGCTGGAAAGGTGGTTATTCCAAACAACATAATAAATCTATACACCATGAATGTAGGACCAGGAGTTATCGCAGTTATGCTCACTGGCGAGACGAGGATTTTGGATAATATGATTTTCGGGCACAACAATATGATTATCAGATTTTATTCTAAATTGGTTCACGGCTTGTCACCTCTAATATCCTTAAACTTTTGATTGTTTGCATTTAGCATAGGACGTGCTAGGCTCTTAGGGATTGAAATTGCTAACTTCTATTCTATCTTGTTTGATTACTATCTTTCTCAATTGATTGTCCTTCCTTGATAATATGTTATTTTGTGTCGTATTGACTTTATTGTTTGATCTGTCTTTAGGATGCCAAAGACTAGATCGCAGCGCTCTGAACCCATCGTAGGGACGGAGAGGACTGCTACATCCCGACCTCTTCCTCCATCGTGGGAGCTACAGCTCCGGGAGTTGCTCTTACCGCTTCTCCCATCCATATGGGAGTGTCAAGAGCATTTAGGGGCGCTCCTCCACCGATTTAAAGGGTTGTTCAAGTGGAGTCGGAGTCCCTTCCTCTACTATCGGTCGATACGATGCAGATGTTTACGCTATTTCAGCAGATGATGGAAGTACAGAGGGCTCAGGCCAATGCGCAACAGCGACAGGCTGATGTGATACAGCAGAGCATCGAGAGTGTCCACCAGTTGGCACTTACTACAGTAGAGAAGGTGGCTACCACTCTGCCTCAAGATGCTCCGGTCTAGCAACAGCAGTCGAGGTTGGGTGCTGCTGTGGATTTCAAAAAGATGTCCCCTCAAGAGTTCAAGGGGATGGAGGGGATCCTCTACGCCAATGACTAGGTAGAGGACATCAAGAGGTTCATGTGTCTGGCACAAATCCCAAGGAGATTGTAGGCGGAGGCGGCCGCCAGCCAACTGTTCGATATCGCCCTCACGTGGTATCGTATAGAGCCTAGGCTTACAGTGACAGGGTTGAAATAGGATGCATTCAAGAGGCTTTTCAAGGAGAATTTTTCTCCGGTATGGCCTTGAGTGCATTGGTTCAGGGGAATATGTTAGTGGACGACTATACAGCTGGTTATTCCATTTGAGCCGGTTCGCCAATAGCATGGTTCAGGAGCTAGGGGATCGGGCCCAAACGTTTAGAAGGGGCCTGAACCGAGGTTATATGTCGCACATCTGGGCGTCATACAACGACCTTCGAGGACATCCTGATAGATGCCCAGATCGTAGAGGAGGATTTGGGTCTCTGGTCCAAGAGGAGAAGTAATACCATGGGTGTCGATATCAGTACGGGACCAATTAAGCGTCCCCATATTCAGAAGGGACAATACCAGCAGGAGTTTCACCCACCAGCTGAAGTTATGATTAAGTAATATCTTCGGAGACAGGATCAGCCGGTGCCCACTTATGCCTACTGCAGGAAGCTGGGACATACTTGGGATGTTTCTAGGAGAAGGCTGAAGGTGTGTCTGTTCTGTGGATCCGCTGCATATCAAATGAAAGATTGTCCCACCGCACCTACATTTGGTGGAGCTCAGGATCAGAGAGATGGAGCTACGCCACCTGTGGAACAACATCATACCCCGCACCAGCAGAAGGAGATACCTGAACAGGGCAGGGCTTTTGCGTTGACGGTCGAGGAGGCCGATGCAACAGATGATAGGTTAGCATGTTTTGTTGTTCTGTTTTTTTCCTTCCTTTTTCACTCCATGATCTGTTGATTTCTTAGTACTTTATAGTTGCAGTGATGATTCACATGCTAGAACCCATGATAGAAATTGTAATATCATGACCAATAAGACCATAATAATGCATGTTTGTTTTCTTTTAAATAAATCGTACGATTTTAGATAGGACTTTTTTGGACCATGATTGCTGGGGGCTTGACCTAGAGAAGATTACAACCAACTTAAATTTCGAGGTCAAAATTTTTCTAAGAGGGGTAAGATTATTACTACTACATTTCTAGATAGGGATATTTTTGTCATTTTATATTACTTATACACTACAACAAAAAATCCTTTTAATGACGGCTAAAAAGCATCATTAATGACAAACCATGACGCTTTTTTTTTCAAAGCAATCGTTATGAAAACGGGTGTTATAAATGTTTTTTAAAAGCGTCATAAAGAAACCGTCATGAATAGTTTATATAAAAGCGGTATGAATAGTTAATATATAGTGCACAATTCAGAACAATTTTAAAACGTCATGAATAGATAATATGTATAGGCTCAATGCAGCACATTTATAACACTTTATACTATTCAAATTAGCATATCCAAATCAGTCCATATAATTGTCAGGCCTAAAAATAAAATTAACATTATATATCACCATCTTTTTACATTTCTCAAAATAGAGTACATATCAACATCTTCATTACATTCTCAAAATAGAATATCCAAATACATATATATATATATTTACAACTACCAAAATTGTCCACATCAGCCATATAACCAATAATCATGAAAGATCAACGACAACCGAAACACCCAGTAAAATCCTGAGAAAAAAAAAGACAACCAAATCAGTCCATATAATTGTCAGGCCTAAAAATCAAATCTAATCATGAAATATCAAGAGAAAGGAGTAAAACAAACTAGGTCATGATAGGAATCAGGTATTTGTCCCATATCTGGAGCAAGCTTGACAGAATAATCCCTTAGAAAAGAGTTTTGAAAATGAGAACAATCATAACATTATATAGAAACCAAAAAACCATTGCAGAGATTTTGCAAGAAAAAAATCAATTACAACGATGCCAATGCCTTTAAAAGGGAAGAAATAGAACAGTATCCTGAAGGAATGAGGACGTTTCGATTTCCTTCACCGTTTGTCAAAACAAAAGATAATATAAAGGTATAGTTGGAGAAAGAAGCTAGCAACAGAAAGTTATCCTGCGTCCCAACAACAACCACAATATAAATGTACATTTTACAGATGATTATGTTTGATATGTTCAATGGTTCAAGAACATCATTAATGGGACCAATTAATTTAATTAGAGCAAATTGGCCTCTATATATACACCACCAAATAATGAATACCTGGTATAAAGAAAAAACATCATGCATATAAATGTACCAATAATTCTGATGTTCTATAAATTTCCAGTCAAAATTTCCAGAAGATACTGGAATACTAACTGAGAATGAAATAAAATCAAGTACCAAACTGAGGATTCAGCTTACTGCTTATAACTCTAAAAATATTGCTTCTAGTTTTGGGTATAGATTTTATAGAATCTCTTGTTCCTATGTATACCTATATCTCAGATGGTAAACAGAATATGTAGATAATTGCTGACCAAGAAGATAATGCAATCACTAGTCATGCATATTCTTCTGAACAATTAAGAAGATGGAATTAAAGCTTGTGTCCACAGTGAAAATGCAAGTAAAGTTAAAAGGGTAAAGGAAGAAACCTAGCCATGTAAGAAAGCCGAGTGTTGTTGCGAAGAAAAATTCCTTGCTGATACTATTGAAGCTGCCAAATAAGCAAAAGTTCAGGAACTGGAATTGCTACAAAATTATGTTTTCGGCAGAAATAGCTTCAAACACAAAGGAACTTACCAGTACATGCAAAGCAAGTTGCCCCACCCGTGAAGAAAGGATGCCCAAGCTGAACCAGTGAACCTGTATCCGAATCATTATAGAAACTTGAAACAATTTGAACCATTAAAATTCATTTATAGAAGATTGATCTTCAGATCAATGGAGACGGAGACTGGCCTTATTTTGTGTAGCTTGCAGTCATTTTCTACCACATCCCAGGTCATATTTCAGACCCTGTTGTACAATGAGAGCAAGTCCCTGAGTTTCTCTGCTTCATGTTTCAGGCTGTCGAAGCTTGATGAGCTTGGTATCCTCCAGCTCCAGTTTCCTAGCTGTAGACACTATAAAGATTGGCATGAGTTAGATTTTCCAACTCGAGACTTTGTTTTGTTATCTTTACACCGTATCAACTCATTCTAAGAAAAGATAATTAGCAATGTAAAAGTTAAATCAGTTAAATTTACTCTCACCTCATCTGTAGTAACAACTAAGTAAGAATGTACTCCACTTAAAAAATATTCATGAAGAGGGGAAGATAACAAGAGACCTAACTTGTATAGACAAACAAAAGACAAAAAGGAACCAGACTAATCATCCCTCTATTAACAAACCTAATTTCTTCTAACATTCCAAAATGTACAATTTTTGCTCCCTACTAACAGAACTTCAAGCAGAAGTTATGTTCTTGCCACCACGGTTGGATAGCAAATGAACTGTGACTCCTTAACTGGTTTTTTCATAGCAAGGTGCTGATAACTACATCATAACCTGCAAAGGATAAGCAGGAGCAATAAAAAAAAGTTTCAAAACTCAAAACCCAAGCTTGCGGATTTCGGCGTGTCGGCTTCGATCTACGAGTCCTCTCGCTCTTCTTCGTGTCCGTCCATCTCTTCTTCTTCTTCGTTCCTGAACGAGTTGGCTGGTACTCCGTACTGGATGGCCCCTGAAGTGATCCACTCTCACGTCGGGTACGGGACGAAGGCCGACATCTGGTCTTTCGGGATAACGGCGCTAAAGTTGGCCCACGGCAGGCCTCCGCTGTCCCATTTGCCGATATCGAAGTCCTTCATGATGAGGATAACGAACCGGCTGAGGCTGGAAGACGCCTACGACGACAAGAAGAACGCGAACAAGAAGAAGAAGAAATTTTCGAAGGCCTTCAAGGACATGGTGTCCGCCTAATTTTTTGAAGGCAAGGTTTATTGTGGAATCGGCAGCCACGACCGACGCCATAAAAAATTTAGGCTACCAAACCCTAACCCTAATTTTTTGAAGGTAAATTAAGGAGCACGAGGAACCTTTCTGGCGAGAATCCATCGACGTTGAGCTTTCCGGTAAGAATTCATCGATGTCGAGGACCTGGAGACCGGCCTCTTCTTGTCCTTGTCCTTGCTCGCAGCGGTCGTCTTCCCAGCAATCAGCCCCTTCCCTCCCTTTCCTGCTATCATCTTCTTCCTGAAATCGAAGAAAAAATCCATCAGAAATCCTAGAAATTGACGAAGTATAAGCAAAATATAAGCCCTAACCAAAGAGAAAATGAAAGAAAACTCGAACCTTTGCGTAGTTCTGGAGTTTGGGAGAGAAATTGGAGTCGAACCGAAAAGGAAGGAAAATGAAAAGTAAAAAATTGGGGGAGAAGAGGTTTGAGGAGGAAAGATGCTGCTCGGTTAGAAAATGGATGAGAAATGAATTTTCTCTCTCCCACTGAGCTTTTATACAGTGAAGGAATTACAAGTTTGCCATCACTCTAAAATATTAATGACGTTTTGTTTTATAAACGTCATAAAAAGCCCAGAATTAGCCCAAACCGTCATAGAAAAACGGTATTTCTCAACTTGATAACGCTTATGTATCATCCGTCATTAAAACTCCTTATCGAGCGTCATTAATAGGTCTTTTTGTTGTAGTGATATATTATGCATTTTTTATTAATTAAATATGATAGTTACATTTATTACTAGACTAGTCTATTAATTGGACCCTTGGTTAGAGAACCTATTTGGACTAGACATGACACTTGGACCTATGTTTTAGGTTGGACACAACTAGACACATTTCAGTCAAGTTAAGTCAAGATTTGGATTAGTACTAGCCAGACACTTAGACTATAAACAACCCTGCATTAACTTACGTGTTCATGACAACTCAAAGGGGCATTTTAGACATTTCAAATAGGCTCCTAGGGCTCCCTTATGACCAGCCATAGTAAGAGGGTTTGCTCATTCTTCTTTATTTCATTTGAGCCCCCAAAACCCTAGTTTAGAGATTCCTACAAGCCCTCTCCATTTTTCACTCATTCCTCCACCAAAACCCTTCCAAACTCTCTAAAAACATCACCCATTCTTCATCCTAGAAGGCTTAGAGCTTGGAGACCAAGGAGCAAGAGGAGAGGAGTCCAAAAGGTTGGAGGATTTTGTCCTACTGACCCTTGAGTCCTCTTTGAGAGTTTCATTGGGAATCCATCTCCCAATAGGTAAACAACTTATCATTTCTCCTAGTTTAGACACTATTTTCATGCATGACACTATTAGAAACTCACCAATGGACTAGGTGTACCCACAGGGGAGAGAGCAAGGTTCTAACCATCATTTTGGTGGAAGTTATATAGAACTTTTGTGTCATTTTTGGAAAAATCCGAGGATGGCATACCAAGTGTTTGTCATATTGTTTCATAGGTTAAATAGACATATGAATAGTGTATGAGGCTAGAATTGTGTCCACATATGGATACTAATAGGTTATGACATGTTACATTATGACACGAAAATAATTTGGTGGTTTTACTCCTCCTACACTTGTCACAACATGTCACATTTGACATGACACATTACACTAGCTAGACACTACATTAATTAGCTTCTAATTATCATTTTAGATATGTTCATGTGTTATGGGTTGATTAGTACAAGGTTTGGTGTAAGTATCATGAAAGTATCGGTGTTTCAATGCGATACTAGCATTATGCACACCAAGTAATTACGGAAATGTCTTGTCTATGCACACACTTGTGTATTAGCTACACTAGTGTGTGTGTGTGTGTGTGGTACCTAAGTGGTTGTGTCCATGTGACTCTAGAGTGCATTACCTTTGAGTGGCTTGTGTTGTGTATAGAGTGTGAATGAGAAGAGGAGGAAACTATCATTGACAGCGATGAGTTTTTTTTGTGTGTGTGTTAACACACACATGAGTGTTGGTGAAGGGAGTGATAGGACATGGGAAGGGGATTAGAAGAGGAACTGTCAATAAGACAGTGAATAGGGTTAGATGAGAGTGTGAAGGGGGTTACAATGTATTATCCTAGTGTGATCATGTGGGTGTTATGTGAGTGATAGGTACTGCCCCTTAGAAACAGCCCCTATGTGAGGGTTAGAGTGTGTATTCAAATGTGTGTTATCCTATGAGTGATGTGAGGGTGACATTGCGTGCCCTTTGTGTAGTGTAGGGTATCTTGAGTGTTTGTGAATGTGTCAAGTGAACGGAAGGGTGAACTTTAGAAGGGGTATTAAACACCACTTTACAGGTGTAAGTAGGGGAGAGAAGTAGCATGAATAGGCTACTGCAAGGAGCTTCTCTCCCTGTGCAGAGGCTAGACAATGTGGGGGGTTGCCTACAGCAGGTGAGAGGGCTCCTTGGCCCTAGACAGCAGGGGGTTAGCCCCACTGCAGGAAAATTGGGGCTGGCCTGCACTTGGGCCAGACAGGGTTTGTCTTGGCATGCAGACAAGAACTTTCTCTTTCTATTTGCCAGCAGTGGTAGGCAGGCCTTAGCCCTGTGTTGCATAGGAAAGGGGAAGCAGGGATTGGCAGCATGGTGTTGGCCCTACAATACAGGTTTGGCCAAAGCCTTGCACAGGCTTGAAAGAGGCAGTAGTGCACCCCAGTTGTCACGCCCCAGAACCAGAATACTGGAGAGCGGGGGCAGACATAGCCAGCTACGTATAACGGAATGGAATCCACACCGCTATACGGTCACGGCTGTCTAGATATGTGAGGGTTTCACTACAATCCATCAGTCTCTTAAGGTCATAAAATAGCCTATTGTCTCAATCTCAACCAACTAATAATAGTTACAAGATATCAGACCACCAAATACACAATAGTAAGGCGTCCCATACATTACATATTCGGAGTGATCATGAAGCTAGTCGTTACAAAATGTGAGGACTAGCAAGAGTTTAGTCATACATGATCAACCCCCGGGGCTTGTCAATCACGTCACAGCCCGTAGGCAGACAGTAAGTAAGTACAATCGAGCTAACACTTGCTCGTCGGCTAAACGCCTCAAAAGAATAATTTATAATATTACAGTAGGAGAACAAAAGAAACCCACTCGATGCCCTGGTTACGCCTGGTGACCACCATCGGGCTGGAAAGCAGGGAGATCCTTTGGTGCTGCTCCGGATCTGGCCATACAAAACCAGCTGGGTCAGACCCCAGAAAGAGCAAGTGCCACAAAGGAGGCTTCACTTAAGAACTAAAACCAACAAATCATTATCATTCAATACATAAGAAAACAATAATAAATAACACAGATTGAGGTTTGTGCACTACCAATGCACTTGCCCCAATCAGAGAAAATAACTAAGAGAAGCATCATTGACATAAAATAACTGGAGAATCATGCTAAATAAAATATAGCTGGGCAATATATGAAGAGAAAACAAAGGTACTATTCCGGAAGCCAGGTTACAATCCTTAAACCAAACAAGGACCGAGATTGTAACCCTTCGCCTGAACAGAACTTAGTCTCTGATCATTTATTGCTAAAGGTGCCAATCATTAACGTGAAAAGGAGAGAGTACAATGATAAAAGTGACAATGAAGAGTGCAGTATGCTAGAGTGACAATAGAGTACAATCGTTATAGTAACAATCTGGAGTGACAATCATTCTGGTACAATCTTGCAATCAATCAATTCTAGACAATACTATACTGGACTAGACTCCATCCAATCAATCACGGCAATCATTGCCTACGGCTTTCTACATTAACTAACTAGGGTTATCACAATCCTAGTTACTAGCAAGATGCAATGAGATGCTCCAAGTAGCCACAGGCCCTGTAGCTATCCAGGTTATTTTGGCAATCATTATAGTGACAATCTGGAGAGTACAATACATTAGAGTGACAATAGAGTTCAATCATTTAAGTGACAATGGTGGGTGCCCCACATAACAGTGGGCTGGAAATGTGCCCTACTCGTCGGCAGGCTACAAGTCCAAACATTTGCGGCCGGGATAACGGGATCGCCTGTAACTGGAGAACATCTCTTCATGTCTAATGAATTATACTAGTCATTAACCTTAGTCTATTTCAGTAGGTACTCCTTACCGTGGTACTCAGGAGTCCCCTCCTAGACATGATGCAAGACAGGACTGGATTATTTGTACAAGCACAATCGCCCACGGTGTCCAGGTTAATTATACAGGTCATGTCATGTCAGGTAACCGTCGCAACAACTTATCAAGAAAATTATGTCAGGTTTATTTGTCAGGAGTGCGCCACGACGGGCCACTATCATGTCATGTCAGTTTATCATTCAATCATGTCAATCAAGTTCAGGGCAAAAGGCGTAAGGATATAAAATGGACGTTAAATATCTAATAAAATATCAATACACAGGGCTATAGAAGAGCCATGCGACTAAGGCACATGCGGTCAGGAAAGGGTAAGACACATGCGGCCCAATTAGGAGAGCGCATGCGGCCAGGGTGGATCTCATGCGGCTGGGGAAGGGGTCGGGTTCATACGGCTGGATTGATATGGGTTCATGCGGCTCAAAATCTGAGTTCATGCGGCTCGGATAAATCGGTCACAAGGCAGCGCGGGCGCGCGGCGCATGCGGCTGCAGGAGCTTATGCGGTCAGGAAAGAGGGAATCTCATGCGGCTGGGGAGCACAGGGAGCCTGCGGCTAAGAGTAATGGGGAGCAGTCTATGCGGCTCAAATGGTCCTTGCATATGCGGGTGATCGGTTGAGGGTCCCTGCAACTCATGGTAGATGGGCCTCATGCGGCCCGAAACAGTGGGCGCATATGCGACCGAACATAGAGGGTTTATGCGGCTCGCGGAGAGCTGGAACATGCGGTTGCATTGGTCTCAGCCTCATGCGGCTGGGGCTAAGTTCATGCAACTAGAGGTGCAAAGGGCCTCATGCGGCTCAAATATGCATGCGGCTAGTTAGGAGTACAAGTTCATGCGGCAAGGACGCATATGCGGCTAAGTGGGGAAAAGTCCATGCGGCTGGAAGAACACTTGCCGTATGAATGTTCATGCGGCCAAGTCAAGTACTGTTCTTCTTCTCCAAATTCTGAGAAGAAGAACGCCATGAGAGCCAAGTTTCCAAGCTCCATAACTCCATCATTCGGAGCCCAAATCCGTACTTCCATAGGCCAAAATGGGGTAGAACGAGATTCTCTACAACATAGAACCTTTAAAACTCAGAAATAACAGGATTAAGTAGATCAAAACCCAAGAAATCCGAAAATAAAGTAAACTTAGATCTACAAGAATCTAGCCATGGAAATTAGAAATGCCAAGCACTAAAGTATTTTAGAACGTAGTAAAGAAAAGAATGGAGCAATAAAATCAGAGTTCCTCCATAAAGCAAGTTGCACTTGCCTAGACCTCTCTTTCCCTTTCTCTGGTAGGTAAGGAAGTAATGGTGGAGAAGATGATAAATGAAGAGAGAGAAAGAAGAAGGGTTAATAAATGGTAGTGGTGGTGGTAGGTAGGGGGTTCACCCCTTGGTTCATGATGAACCAAGAGCAATCCCAAACCGAACCAAGCCAACCTAAACCAAGAATAAACCAAGCCCAGGGAGGAAATTAAGCAAAGAAATCATGCAATACAAGAATAAATACGTACACGTATTCCAGAAATACGTAATACGAACCACAGGCATTACAACTCTACCCACCTTAAAAGAATTCCGTCCTCGAAATTTAATCAAGAGGCAAGAGGAGCAAGGACAAGCTACATTAATCACATGCAAGCTATAACTAGGCAGACAATCACTCATTCAAGCAAGGAATCGAAGGCATGAGGCATAAGAAGATATTATACCTCACGAGTCAAATAAGTCGGGATATCGCGATCGGATATCATCCTCACGCTCCCACGTTGACTCATCCAAAGAGCGATGAACTCAAGCAACACGAACTAAACTGATAGTCTTGCGCTTGAGGTCTCTCTCTTTGGTCAAACAGGGACACGGGCCTATTCTCATACGAAATGGTTGGTACCAATAACCAGTTTCGAATGACCTAGGATATGGCTCGGGTCCGGAATGTACTATTGTAATTAGGATACATGAAATACGTCATGCACCCCGCATAATGACGGTAGAAAAGCAAGATGAGAGGACACATATACCTCTCGGTCGATTCTGAACCTGAGCCTGGGCTAGGGCATACTGCCGCGGGTTCTGTTGCTGGAAGGTTTGGGCCTGAGTCGGCAATGGCCTCGGGAACGGGAACTGCTGTGGTTGGTGAACTGGAGCTGGTGCTGGTTCTGGTGCTGGTCCCCTAACCGAGGGACTAGATACTGTCGATGCTGAATCAACTCTGAATGGGCAGGACCCCACCTTATGGTCCGGTGCTCCACATAATAAACACAGTCCCAACGCCTTGCGACACTCCGCCTCCACGTGTCCAGGCTTCCCATAATAAGAACAGCCCACGACAGAAGACTGCTCTTGCTTCTGTTTCTGCTGAGAGTACGTCGGGGTTGAGTGCTGAACCGACGTAACTGAAGCTGCTCGCCTCGGAGCTCCAATAGTTAAAGCCCTGGCTGCTGGGGCTGGGGCTGAAGACTGATTTATTTGACTATGGGACCGCTACCGACCTCCGGTCCTGTCCACTATTCTCTGGGAGGTATACTCGTGCCTCCTTGCTGCTCGCAACACCGCATCATAGGTCTGATGCTCGAACTGTTCTACTGCCAATATAATCTCCAGATGAAGTCCCTGCTGGAACCTCTGCGCTCTATCAAACTCGGTTGTCTCCAAGGTGGGAGCAAACCGACTGAGTCTGGAAAACTCGGCCGTATATCCGTCGACCGTCCTCCCCATCTGCTTAAGATTACTGAACCTGGTCTGCAAGTCATACCGAGCCACTGCATCATAATACTTGGTCTGGAACTTCTCGCTGAATACTGCCCAGGGGACAGGTGTTGCCAATTCTACTGCTTGTGCGGCCTACCAACTACAGGCTAGATCCAATAACTGTAGGCACACCACAGCCACCTTCTCGTCTTCTGGAATCTTTGCGGCTTCGAGAATCACCTCTATATCCTGTAGCCAAGCATCGGCAGCAATAGCATCCTCGCTGCCATCGAAGAATTGAGGGTTCAGGCGCTTAAAACTGTTGACCGCACTGTTCCCTCGGGGTCCACTTCTATTCAGAGCATCTTGTACTACTTGGTACAGGGTATCTCCCTGACGATCATGGGACGCAAGCAACTCACGGATGAGTCCTACCAATCCTCCATCCTCTGACCCTGCTGGCTGGACGGGCTGAACTGGCGGTACTGGTTCTCCAGGAGGCACGGCTCGGGAGGCTGCTGCTGAGTGCTGGGCCTGATCTTCTGGTTGCTGCTGGTCCACGGAAGGTGATCCGCCTTGCTGATCGGCAGGTCCAGGTTCAATGCCGCTGAAGAAGACGACATAGGAACAATAAGGAAGGACCAGGACAGATCAACGATTACAAGCATGTGATCAGGACAAGAATTTCAGGAATCAAGAGGATACGAGCAGAGATCAAGGACGAGTACCGATTGAGACATCTATTCGATAAACCCTCACACATCTTGATTAACAAGACCTGCATGGGCCACCACTTAAACCATGTCATGCCCCAGAACCAGAATACTGAAGAGCGGGGGCAGACATAGCCAGCTATATATAACGGAATGGAATCCACACCGCTATACGGTCACGGCTGTCTAGATATGTGAGGGTTTTACTACAATCCATCAGTCTCTTAAGGTCATAAAATAGCCTATTGTCTCAATCTCAACCAACTAATAATAGTTATAAGATATCAGACCACCAAATACACAATAGTAAGGCATCCCATACATTACATATTCGGAGTGATCATGAAGCTAGTCATTACAAAATGTGAGGACTAGCAAGAGTTTAGTCATACATGATCAACCCCCGAGGCTTGTCAATCATGTCACAGACCGTAGGCAGACAGTAAGTAAGTACAATCGAGCTAACACTTGCTCGTCGGCTAAATGCCTCAAAAGAATAATTTACAATATTACCGTGGGAGAACAAAAGAAACCCACTCGATACCCTGGTTACGCCTGGTGACCACCATCGGGCTGGAAAGTAGGGAGATCCTTTGGTGCTGCTCCGGTATCTGGCCATACAAAACCAGTTGGGTCAGACCCCAGAAAGAGCAAGTGCCACAAAGGAGGCTTCACTTAAGAACTAAAACCAACAAATCATTATCATTCAATACATAAGAAAACAACAATAAATAACACAGATTGAGGTTTGTGCACTACCAATGCACTTACCCCAATCAGGGAAAATAACTAAGAGAAGCATCTTTGACATAAAATAACTGGAGAATCATGCTAAATAAAATATAGCTAGGCAATATATGAAGAGAAAACGAAGGTACTATTCCGGAAGCCAGGTTACAATCCTTAAACCAAACAAGGACCGAGATTGTAACCCTTCGCCTGAACAGAACTTAGTCTCTGATCATTTATTGCTAAAGGTGCCAATCATTAACGTGAAAAGGAGAGAGTACAATGATAAAAGTGACAATAAAGAGTGCAGTATGCTAGAGTGACAATAGAGTACAATCGTTATAGTAACAATCTGGAGTGACAATCATTCTGGTACAATCTTGCAATCAATCAATTCTAGACAATACTATACTGGACTAGACTCCATCCAATCAATCACGGCCAATCATTGCCTACGGCTTTCTACATTAACTAACTAGGGTTATCACAATCCTAGTTACTAGCAAGATGCAATGAGATGCTCCAAGTAGCCACAGGCCCTGCAGCTATCCAGGTTATCCAGGCAATCATTATAGTGACAATCTGGAGAGTATAATACATTAGAGTGACAATAGAGTTCAATCATTTAAGTGACAATGGTGGGTGCCCCACATAACATTGGGCTAGAAATGTGCCCTACTCGTCGACAGGCTACAAGTCCAAACATTTACGGCCGGGATAACGGGATCGCCTGTAACCGGGGAACATCTCTTCATGTCTAATGAATTATACTAGTCATTAACCTTAGTCCATTTCAGTAGGTACTCCTGACCGTGGTACTCAGGAGTCCCCTCCTAGACATGATGCAAGACAGGACTGGATTATTTGTACAAGCACAATCGCCCACGGTGTCCAGGTTAATTATACAGGTCATGTCATGTCAGGTAGCCGTCGCAACAGCTTATCAAGAAAATTATGTCAGGTTTATTTGTCAGGAGTGCACCACGACGGGCCACTATCATGTCATGTCAGTTTATCATTCAATCATGTCAATCAAGTTCAGGGCAAAAGGCGTAAGGATATAAATGGACGTTAAATATCTAATAAAATATCAATACACAGGGCTATAGAAGAGCCATGCGGCTAAGGCACATGCGGTCAGGAAAGGGTAAGACACATGCGGCCCAATTAGGAGAGCGCATGCGGCCAGGGTGGATCTCATGCGGCTGGAGAAGGGGTCGGGTTCATACGGCTGGACTGATATGGGTTCATGCGGCTCAAAATCCGAGTTCATGCGGCTCGGATAAATCGGTCACAAGGCAGCGCGGGCGCGCGGCGCATGCGGCTGCAGGAGCTTATGCGGTCAAGAAAGGGAGAATCTTATGCGGCTGGGGAGCACAAGGAGCCTGCGGCTAAGAGTAATGGGGAGCAGTCTATGCGGCTCAAATGGTCCTTGCATATGCGGGTGATCGGTTGAGGGTCCCTGCGGCTCATGGTAGATGGGTCTCATGCGGCCCGAAACAGTGGGCGCATATGCGGCCGAACATAGAGGGTTTATGCGGCTCGCGGAGAGCTGGAATATGCGGCTGCATTGGTCTCAGCCTCATGCGGCTGGTGCTAAGTTCATGCAACTAGAAGTGCAAAGGGCCTCATGCGGCTCAAATATGCATGCGGCTAGTTAGGAGTACAAGTTCATGCGGCCAGGAAGGCAAGGACGCATATGCGGCTAAGTGGGAAAAGTCCATGCGGCTGGAAGAACACTTGCCGCATGAATGTTCAAGCGGTCAAGTCAAGTATTGTTCTTCTTCTCCAAATTCTGAGAAGAAGAACGCCATGAGAGCCAAGTTTCCAAGCTCCATAACTCCATCATCCGGAGCCCAAATCCGAACTTCCATAGGTCAAAATAGGGTAGAACGAGATTCTCTACAACATAGAACCCTCAAAACTCAGAAATAACAGGATTAAGTAAATCAAAACCCAAGAACCGAAAATAAAGTAAACTTAGATCTACAAGAATCTAGCCATGGAAATTAGAAATGCCAAGTACTAAAGTGTTTTAGAACATAGTAAAGAAGAGAATGGAGCAATAAAATCAGAGTTCTTCCATGAAGCAAGTTGTACTTGCCTAGACCTCTCTCTCCCTTTCTCTGGTAGGTAAGGAAGTAATGGTGGAGAAGATGATAAATGAAGAGAGAGAAAGGAGAATGGTTAATAAATGGTAGTGGTGGTAGGTAGGGGGTTCACCCCTTGGTTCATGATAAACCAAGAGCAATCCCAAACCGAACCAAGCCAACCCAAACCAAGAATAAACCAAGCCCAGGGAGGAAATTAAGCAAGGAAATCATGCAATACAAGAATAAATACGTACACGTATTCCAGAAATACGTAATACGAACCACAGGCATTACACCAGTATACTGTACAGCGGAGTACAAGGTTGTACGGGCCAGGAAAGATGTGTTCAAGGCTGGGCTTGGTCTTTGGCAGCAGGGTATGACCCTGCCAAGGCCAGATATGGTTAGAAGGACAGGCCCTACAGCAGGTACATGTAAAGGCAGGTTAGGGCAGGGGCAATTTGGCCTGTACAGGAAGTATGGGAGTTGGCTGCGCTTAGCAGCAGGGGAGGCCAACTGTGCCTGTGCACATGGTAGTACACAGGAAGGGAGGGAAGAGCTTCCCCATGTGCAAGAGCTTGTATCATTTCCAGTGAGGGACTGGGCAGTTGAGAGTGTGTGTTGTGTTAGACAAATGAGTGTCAAGTGAGGGCTAGTGTCATGTATGAAGGGAGTTGGACGTAGACATTGTGTGTGTGCCATATTTGTGACAGTACACATGATATGTGTGAGTGTGTTTGTGCTAGGTAAATTCTGTAGAAGCTTTAAAAATGCCAAAGGAATGCATTACGCCATTTACAGATAGTGTCAGGCCATATCCATCAAATGACGCCCAACATCAAATAGTGCCTAACATAAAATGGCACTCAAACATCAGATAGCACAAGCTGCCACGTGCTGAGCTTTCTTAAGAAATTGAGTCGTCAGTCAAAATTACAGACAAAATAACAGTCAAAAAAATTCTTTTAAACCCCCTAAATTTTTACTATAATTTTTTTATTATTTTTATTGGTATGGATTTATTTTTGTATTGCTCGTCGAGTGCGAATATGTGCGAGGTACATATTCTTAGAAAAATGTTTTTCTATTATAGATTTTATTTATATATGATAGTTTTCAAAATGATATATGAGGATTATTTTTCTTAAAGTTGGAAAAGCATCGCATCGAGAATTTCCAAAATGTTATTTTATTTTATAGTTCAAATATAGTAATAATTTTGAAAAACAATGATTTTGTAAATATTTGTATGCGAGATATATAAATCTAATTCTTGAGTATATATTTTAATTTTTAAATTTTTATTATTATTAGTTATCTTAATTTATTGAAGCGATATTTTGAAGTTAATTCCCATCAATATTTAAACATATTTATTATTTTCGAAATTTATTAATATTATATTTAATTATAAACGTATCTTATAATTTCTTAATTATTGTTCAATTAATTGTGATAATTTAAATAAAATTTAAATTATGGATTTTTGATTGAAGATAAGATTTTTGTCTAAGAATTAAATATGGATTGGGATTGAACTAAATTTTGATTTGATTTAAATCAAGGAAGGAATTATCCACTAGGGTTTAAACTAAATCCAATCGCTATCCAAATTGGAGCTTCCACCTCCTATATAAGGAGAGGCTCATTGTTTTATTTTTCATTGATTCTCCACAATCATCTCCACAAATATTTCTCCATCACAACCAAACGTGAGTGCATCGTGTCCATGACCCCTCCCGTCCATATCTTATTCCATTTCTACAGATACAATATTTTTTCCATGCCGGGCAAACCCCGACACCATCAACTTCCTAGTCTAACCCCATCTGAACACCCCGCGGCCACCATCCCCCTCATCATCCGCACCACGACACCACCACCACCAATCGCCTGGCGTCTTCACCACTACCTCTAGATAACCCATCCACTATTCCGTCACAGCAGCCCCATCGAGACGCCGCCACCACCGACACCAAATCTCCTCCATCACAAAACCACATCGCCGCCACCAATATCGACCCACTCCCAGCCGTAACCGCCGTCGTCCCTCAAACCATAACCACCACCCAAGCCGGCCATAAACCACCACCACCAACACCCTGGTCATCACTGAAACCCAACACAACCACCGCCATCGCGACCGGCCGCCACCCGAAATCCCAGAGTAATTTTCAATTAGAACAAAACCACCATCATAGCCATCTCACCTTACCGCAGGAGCCGTCCCCTACCGCGATCGCCGGTGCCACTATAGACCATGAGCAGCCCCACCCTCGACTTCCGCCTGCGACCGAAAATCCTTCTTGGCCGCCACCGGCATGCCCTAGAGCACGCAGTCGGCGTCCTCCTCAGCCAGGCGCCTCCACATGGCCCCATGACTAGTCGGTGCGCCTAGTTCCGTCGCCTCAACCGAGTTTCCTCCGTGCCGTAGGTCGCCCCGGAAACGTCCACCTCTTCCGTGCCCGACTAAACTTGCCGGCGACCCTTCCAGTAAGCTCCTTCTTCTCTTCCTCCTTCCTCCCACTCGCTTTTCTCGCTCTCCCTTTCTCCCACATTCACGAAAATGTGCCCCTTTCCCCTTTTAAGAGATGCAGCACAACTGTTGTGTTATCTTTTGTTTTTGTTTTTTTATTGTTCTTTATATCTTTATATGTTTGTTGTTGTTTATAGTTGTTGTTGTGCTGTCGTGAAGTTGTATGTTGGTTCCTTTTTATTTTTTTATTAATATTATTAATATTAATATAATAATCATTATTTTTATTAATATAATAATCATTATTATTATTATTTTGTGTGTTATTTTATTTAGTGGAGAAGAAGAGACAATAGTGGCACTCTTTGCTTTAGCTACTTTTGTATAAACTCGTATATAGTAAAGTAGGTAAAGTATGTATGTATGTATTAGTATCTTTTGCCGTTTACTGTTAATAAGATTATTGTTATTATTATGGAGAAAAAAATATAGATTATATAAGTATTGAGGTTAGGATTATTAATAATGTGTTTTATAAAAATATATCCTTCAAAACTTTATATTTTGGTTGACCTACATTATTATTATTATTATTATTATTATTATTATTATTATTTTACCAAAATACCTTGACTACTAAAAGTATAGTTTAAATATTTTATAAAGATTTATCGATTTCAAATAGTTAATTAAAATACTTTTGACTAATAAAATTTAACTTTCAATAATATATATTTTTACAAAACTTTGAATTTTTGTTTTTTGTTTTGTTTTCTAGTATGTACCTACAAACATATTTTGACTAAAGTATATTTGCAAGTAATTATCAAAATTTATAAGAACGGTTTAAGAATTATAGTTATTCTAAAAATAATATATATATATATATATATATATATATATATATAGATATTTTTAATATATATAGATATTATATATATATGATATATATATATATATAGATATATATATATATATATATATATATATATATATATATAAAATATATATATAGAGATATATATATATTATTTATAATTATTTCGGTTGGCACGATATCCATAACTAAGCCTAATATCCATAATCTCTTACCAAATATGTACTTCCTCCTATCGACCCTAACTAACTTAACCGTTCTGGACCTGATGGAAGAGTCGCGCCATCATCGGAGGTCGTCTTACATAGTTGTAGCCGAAGCCATAGTTTGTGCTACCTGATTAGCGCAGCACACCAAGCGTCAACATCAGGCAAGTTACCTTGCATTAGCTATCTATTTTACTTTAGCTCATATTTTATGCATTATTTACTTTCTGCAAAATAAACTGTGATACATGGCATAAGTAGATATAATTTTTATTGTTTAGTTATATTTCCTACTATGTACTATTTTCAAACATTGGACTTAGATTTAAGGGACCACCCTTTGTGTATTGCATTCATAGGCTTTGACACATTTGTACCACATTATTGTGAGTCACATATAGGACTCGGACATGCGTGATTGGCTGGCCACCAGTACGTATAAGCCGTGCGATAGTATTAACCGCTAATAGAGGTTGCATGCTTAGTTTGACTTAGAGGTTATTAGAGGTTCTGTGTTGTGGATACAACATAGTAAACATTGGACGGGGAGGACAATACCTTCGCGTATGGGCTACTATGCACTTTAAATTTTGTAACTCGTGAGCTCCGTCGGAGATGCGGGTGAGATGACCCATGATTACTGACGGACACTGACATTCTACGGAAAATTATGCTCTTATTGATTGGGCCTCTGGAATCCCAAGAGGGAACCATGCAGATCCCATTTTAGTCAGGGCCCATGCGTTGGAGGTTGTTCTTAAAACTGTATTCACTTAGATTGGTTAGGCACCCTTATCCGTTAGGTATGAGTACTCTTGGTTTGGGTACTTGTATCTGACTGTGGCTTGGAACAATAACTTATCGCGAATCAGTTCGCCACATCTTGTCCTCGTTTGGTTGTAGGTGTGGCTTACTACTCCGATGTGAAGGTATTGAACCTTGTTGGGGTTCGGATACCATATTGGATTCGTAACTTGGAAAGATACTTCATCGTGGGTTAGTGTGTCATCTCATGTCCTTGTTGGTTGTGGGGATGGTATGCTAATACAAATAGTGAGGTATTGGACCATATTATGATCCGATCTTATTATTATTAAGCAGTTATTCAGTTTATATGGTATGATATTGTGTATCTTGTTACGTCCCTCTGAGGACCTGGTGATCTCTCCAGGTGTTTGCTCTTGTCTTTCGCAGGTGTTCAAGCCATGGCCATGATTATCTATATTTCTTCGAGGATGATTACACTTTGATTGTCTTCGCTTCGTTCGCCAAACTCTTTTTTTTGTTATATATTTCTTTTCATAGTTGGTAGTGGACTTGTCTCTGCCCAACTACATATACCAATGATAATTCATAGTTGATTATATGGTATCTTTTATTCCTTTATTTTGTGGATGAGATTAGTTAGCCTTGGTTTTACTACATTTACAGCTTATGTATACATACAAGGATTCTATATATTAGAGTATCGTATTTATGCAGCTGGCATGTCTACGTACTTAGTCCTAAGTATTTTGGGACTGGGGTGTACATTTCTTAAAAAACTGAGTCGTCAGTCAAAATGACTGATAATGTAACAGTCGAAAAAATCCTTTCATATCCCGTGAGCGCGGCGCTCGAAGAGGATTGTATCAGATCCGTCATAATGATGGTTGTCAGTTACTCGACGCCATTTATCATTGGCACAAAAATGATCAACTCCTCACAAAGTCAATGCTCAGCACGTTTCACGATTGGCACCTATCAACAGAATACCCCATTCATCAACTGGCACCAATCATTCAACTATCATCCAGAATCATTAAAGATGACGTAGGTCGTATGCCACTAATCTCAAAGAACGCATACGCAACACTGCCTACTCTTGTACTTTCTTTTCTTATTGTAGTTAAGTTTCTTTAAAAACTTTTGTTTTTGCAAACAATAGCGGCCCTGCTGGGGACGACTTTATCCTCTAACGAAAAAGTGACAACACATGCAATGTTGCGTCGGTCGGCACGACGCATGAGACTTTGGTCTGAGTTCGACCAAATTGCTTATAAGAACTTATTGGCACCGTGGGTGCCAAGCGCGCCACCACTACTGTTGCTAAGAACAAGACACGCGCTATCTGGACTCCGAAGACCACTACCGTGCCAATTGTTGCCGCTGTTACTCAAGACAAAGGAAAGTGTCCAATGGCCACTTCTGACTCTTTCCTAGTCCTAGAATTGGTGGAAACCTACTTGATTGTGCTTTTTGCGCCAATCAGTGTTAAAATATCTCTGAACAAAAATATTTATGTCAAAGTTCGCTTCCTTCTGCCAATAGCACCACTCTAAAGGCTTTGTGCCAGTACGTGTAGAACACCAAGCATCCTGCCTACTCCGTGCCATCAGCCAGTGCCATGACCTTCCTACCCTGCATATATCAAGAATGAACAGGGAAGACTAAAGGTTCACAGACTATCGATAATCAAGTCAGCCCTGACACTGATATATGCGCTTACCTCAATAGGCACAGAATAGTACTTCCTCAGCCAAGTTATATGGCGTGCCAAAAGATCCAGATGTAGTCTGTACCAACTAGCATGCACACACAGTAAGGGCTTCTAGGAACCAGAATCCACTAACCTAGGCCAATGAGCTCAGCACTGCCCTATACATGTAGGGGACACAAAAGTTTAGGAATAGGCATCATATTCCTAATGTAATCAGGCAGACTATGCCTCCTTCTTTTTTATCCTTCTACTGTACCTGATCTCTACGAACTCATTGTATAAAGGTGGAAGACCACGAGTTTACCTCGTACAGTGGTGACTCCACATCATGAACATCACTGTAATCAGTAACATGAGATTATAATCAAGTGCTGCTGTAAGACAATCAAACGGTCGTTGTTTCACTGCTTGAATTACCCTTGCTCTCCGGATATGATTTGATAGATAAAGATAACTCACTTCATGCATCATCAACTGCATACGACAAACGTCGCTGTCGCTCACATGAAGTTGACGTCAAGTGTTGTTACAAGACAGCAAAATGGTCTGTGTTTAACCGTTTGAATTACTCTCGATCTTCCAATGTGATCTTAGTGGATGAAGACAAACAATAGTATTCTTCTGTCAATATGACTTCTCGTAGCTCTGGGGTGGAAGAATCTCGAGGCATAATTCATCACGACCTTCGAGTCGACAAAATCGCAGTCAAATCTTAGACACTTCTGAAGAGGTCTACCAAAACACAAGATCAAGAAGCCGATGCTTCTTCGGTAAAAGGAATCTTCCCGATTCCAACCCTGGGGGTAGTGAATTACCAGACTTTGATGCTGACAACGAAGACTCTGATCAAACTATCCTGTCTACCAGCTCATCTTCTGTATCATTAGAAGTGTCTACTTATGTGACAAACGAAGAGCAAGACGCTTCCAATTCTGCTAGCCAAGAACAAAGAATCGTGGCCATAGAAGTTAATTTAAAGGCTATGGCTGACATGTGTTTGCCATTGATTATAAAAGAACAGAACAATTATATCGGAGGACTGGACTTTCACTTCATAATACAAAATCGCTCGTACAAAGAAAGCCTAGGGACGAAAACCTAGGAACAGCAATCTAAGTACAATTGTTTAGTTTTTCTAGGGGGGTGAAGGTAGAGGCTCGGGAAAGCGACGGCAGCTCTGACTTACTCCTTGGACGATCGGACGAAGCCTTGGCTCCGGTGAAGAAATGCTCTTGGACGTGTGGGGAGACTCCATTGCGCCTTCGGTTGCTAGATCTCTGGATGTCTCTGTAATGCTCTTTCTCTTTTTTCGCTCTCCTTTTTTCTCCTCTTTTGCTCTTTCTTCTCTTCTGCCCTCTGCAAGGGAATGGCACCTTGCTATTTATAGGAATGGGGTATGCTCATTAGGTTTTGCAAATGATTGCCTCCTTCAGAAGTCGGTGGTTAATGATCACTTAATCTGGGCCATTCATCTTGAATATAATAAATTTGAGCAATTAATGTGATTGTATCAAATCTTTGTGGGCAATAAATGTTGATTACCATGAATATTTGTGATTTTTGATAGCCTGCCACGTGTCCAATTTGCTTGATTTGATTTGATCTGGGCAATTATGACGATCGCAACAAATCTAATTTTGATAGAATTTGTTAGCACCCATAGTTCCAGGGAAGATAAGACTGCCACGTGTCTCAATTGTCATGAAGAGCGCCACGTGTCTCAAATGGACCGCCATGGCAGAGCCACATATGGGTGGTCCTCTCAGCCGCATGAAGCATACAACTGCATGAGGATGGACAACCGCATGAGGATGGGCAGCCGAATGAGGATGGGTAGTCGCACGTGGATGGGCAGCCGCATGGGGATAGGCAGCCACATGCAGATGGGTAGCCGCATGAAGATAGGCAGCCGTATGGGAATAGGCAGCCGCATGCAGATGGGAAGCCGCATGGGGATAGGCAGCCGCATGCAGATAGGAAGCCGTATGGGGTGGCCTCGGGACTTGGTGGATTTTGCCAGCTGTAAAGAGATTTTCTCCTCTCCTCTAGGATCACGCCATCATGTCAGAGTCATTATTATGTCCTTATGTCAGAGCTGTCAAAGCTATTATTTGTCAGAGCAGCCATCAGGGTATTAAATACAGCCGAATATAGAGAAGAACTGTCGAAGGTCATGTGGCTTCTTTCTGAACCGTATAGATCCTTGAGCCGCATGGACTCCTGAGCCGCATGGACTTCTGAGCCGCATGGGAATCCTGAGCCACATGGGGATCCTTCTGTCGGAGCCGCATAGGCCTTTTTTTATTCTTTTCCATGCTTCTACAAGACCCCCTTCAAAGTTTTCAATTTACAAAATTGAAAAACTTTGAATAAGAAGCATGGCCATGTAAAAACTCTTTGGACCGCATAGGAAGTTCTGGCCGCATGGATGTCTCAGCCGCGTGGCCTCCTCAGCCGTACGGCCATCTGAGCCGCATGGGCTTTCCAGCCGCATAGGCTGCTTGGCCGCATAGGCTCCATGCCACGTCTTCATATCACGTATGCAAATCTTTGTATTGATTGTCTTTGATTTTTGTCAGATTTAAACCTACTTTTTAGGGCAGGATCCCAAGAGGTTAGCCTTGAATAGTCGGATCGCCTTGATAACCGAAGAGTCGGTTATAATGCACATGGATCGATGCGTCGGTCTATGGGCTCCGATGAACCTGTCTCCGAAACTGCTAAATTTTATCAAGGTGACGCTGATCGAGTCGTACATCCCTCCGGGGTGGCTGGGACAGAAGAGCCAGCCGAATTCGGTTTGGGGGGTACTGGTGAGGGGACTATGGCAGTTGTGAACGAACCTCAGCCTCCGCGATCCTCCCTTGGTAAGATAAGCCAAATTTTGACTAATAAAGAGGCCTATTCGCTCTATCATCACATCCTTCGGGTTACGTCGATTGATGGTTGCTCTGGGCATGCAGGTCCTACCCTTTCAGTGTCGATGACGGATATTGTTATGGTAGGCTTTGCCGGAGGGGATCTGGTGGAGGGGAGCGTACCCCCTCCTCTTCTGACTCATATTGAAGGACCTTTCGTTGGCTCGAGTTCGAGAAGTCAGGAGACGGCACAGCCGGGACAGGGGACAATGGTCCTTGTATCCTTTTTTGCTCAGGCGGCTCCGAGAGTCGACCTTTCTACATTGCCGAGTGTCCAGACTCTTCGGGTGGTGGAGGAGGAGTTAGCCGCTATCCGCGTATCTTTCTGCTCGGAGTTTGTCTCTCTGGTGGCAAGTTCTAGCGTGCCTCCTTCGACATTACCAGCCACGCTTCCTTTGACGCCGTCCTCTACGAAGGTTCTGGATGAAGTATCACAGGACGTGGTGGACAGCTTCTATCGTCACTTGAAGAGAGGGGTAGCGGCTACTGTAGAATGAGGGACCCATTTTGTCTTGGCCCGGTAATGCACCCAGGGTCATATTGATATTCTTAAGACTCTTCCCGGTGGGGCGGGGGTAGCTGCACTTCTGGAGGCAAAATTACTGGAGGCTGATCAGCTGGTGGCCCAGCTTCAGGTGTTGCGGCATGCTGATCTGTCTACTGCTATAGATCAAGAGCATCGTTTCCCCATAAGTGCCGTAGAGAAGATATGGGCTGCTCGGGATAAGACCAAGTCGGTCATACTGAAGGACCTCCGTGATCTGTCTGAGCTATATGATCAGTTGAGCCGCGAGAGTAAAGATGTTACAGCTCGAGAAGTGACTACCTCCCGTGGGGTCATTGACACGTGGGAGCAGATCCTTGAGCTTCAGAGGAAGTTAGCTTTCCTGGAGTCTGAGCTTGAAGCTGTCCGCACCGAAAGGGGGCGGATTATCCAGGAGGCTAACAGAGTTAATCGAGCTTCTGCTGGTCTGGGACTTGCCTTGAAGAAGTTGGAGGATGGCTGGTGGGCACACATGGACTTGGATAATGCGGAGCGGTTGTCCCAGGAGGCCAAGCGCCGAGCTAAGCAGCGGCTTGAACGGGGGACCAACTTGGTGAAGAACCGTCTCCTGGAATTATGTACCGCCGAACCATAGACGGCTTTTTTCCTTCTTTTTGTTTTCGTTCTTTTCCTTTCTTTAAGTGGGACGTTGTCCCTAGAACATGTAGTACTTTCGCCTTCCAAATAAAAGAGTATGCTTTATTCTACCCTTTATTTGTACTGCTTCTTGTGCTTATGGTATTATGGTGGTGTTTGCCTCGCTTGGAGGGCTTGTTTGTGGACCTGTTACCCTTGGCATACCTGGGTTTTAGGTACAGATAACAAGTTTGATGGGGATACCTAGAACAATTCTACTGTAAGGTGGTCATGGACGTTTCGGGTATCGGAAGAAAGAATGCCATGGAGCAGCTGGGCTCCCGGGGCATGATGAGAAATGATGTGCATGTACTAGGAAACTTAGTACAACATTTGTAGTCAGCAGAGGACATTTGTGGGCCTATTATCCTTGGCGTACCCTGGTTCAGGATACGGATAATAAGATGAGAGAGAAAACTAACATACTTACTCAGAGGTAATGAGGACATGGCAAGTACGGGGGTTTTACCGTGGAGTCTTCCTACTCATAGCTAATGAGGACATGGCAGGAGTGGACTCAGTGGAGGATATTTATGGTCAATAGAGGATATTGTGGACCTATTATCCTTGGCGTACTCCGATTTTGGGTACGAATAATAAGTCGAAAGGGAACCAGCATACTTACTCAGAGGTAATGAGGACATGGCAAGCATGAGGGTTTCTTCGATGGAGCCTTCCCACTCAGAGGTAATGAGGACATGGCAGGAGTGGGCTCCATGAAGGGTACATAGAACGACTCAGAGGTAATGAGGACATGGAAGTTCTATGTAGAGGGGTGATTTGTTTTTTTGGCGGAAGTGAGATGACTCAGAGGTAACATCGACGTGGTCGTTTTAGAAATTTTGTGGATATGTTACCCTTTTTGTGCACTGAGAGTGCGGGTAGTGGATCATGAGGGAGGAGCTCTTTCAGAAATAAGTTCAGAGGTATGGTTATACATGACTTACTACCTAAAAGAATGACCGGAATGTAAGTTCAAAGGCACCTGTGGGTACATAACTCAGCAATATGGGATATTTGGAGGAAAAATATGAGTTCAGCAGTACCGGAGGGTACATAACTCAGCAATCTGGGATTTTGTGAATGTGAGTTCAGCGGTACCGGCGGGTACATAACTCAATAATATAGAATTTGGAGAATATGAGTTCAGCGGTACCGGCGGGTACATAACTCAGTAATCTGGGATTTTGTGAATGAGAGTTCAGCGGTACCGGCGGGTACATAACTCAATAATCTAGAATTTTGAGAATATGAGTTCAGCAGTACCGACGGGTACATAACTCAATAATCCAGAATTTGGAGAATGTGAGTTCAGCGGTACCGGCGGGTACAAAACTCAATACTCCGGGATTTGGAGAATGCCGTTCAGACATAATATTTCTTCAGGAACTTGCCGTTGACGGGCAACATGAGCAAGTCTCCGTTTTGTTTTACGAGGGGGTAAGCACCATTGGAGAATACAGCCTCAATGATAAATGGCCCTTCCCACTTTGGCTGGAATTTGTCGGCGGTTTTGTGAGTCATAACCATCGGCCTCCGAACTACCAGAACGAGATCGCCCACTTGGAATGTTCTGATTTTAACCTTCCTGTTGAAGGCTCCGGAGATGCGTGCTTGATATAGCTCGATTTGCTGAGCCAAGAGGCACTTTTTATCGAAGGCCTCCAACTCTTGTAGCTGGCGATGGTAATTATCATCTGTCGTCAATTGGTAAGTGAGAGCGACGCGGAGCGAGGGTATTTGAGTCTCTAATGGGAGAAGTGCCTCACTTCCGTACACAAGGGAGAATGGTGTTTCCCGGAGACCGTTCGGACTGTAGTACGGTACGCCCATAAGCATTCACCAAGCTTTTCGTTCCAGTCGTGTTTGTTAGATGATACGAACTTTTTAAGCAACTTGATGATGGTTTTGTTGAATGCTTCTGCCAACCCATTCGCTGCCAGATTGTATGGCGTAGAAGCAATATTCTAAATTTGATGCTTATCGCAGAATCGATAGAAGGCGTGGCTTGCGAACTGCGGACCATTATCGTGGATGATCCTTCGGGGCAGTCCAAAGCGATAGATGACGTGATGCTTGAGGAAGCTGATCACGTTTGAAGTATTCACTTCTGCAAGCGAACAGCTTTTGCCCATTTGGAGAAGTAATCCATGATTGCGAGTATGAAACGATGTCCTCGGGAAGAAGGTGGAGTGATCGGACCGATGATATCCATTTCCCATACTTCGAATGGCCAGGATGCCACTGTCGGATGTAGGAATTCGGATGGCTGGTGGATGAAGTCCGCGTGGACTTGGCAGGCTTTGCACTTTCTTGCATAGTCTATTACATCTGCTACCATTGTGGGCCAGTAGTAGCCCATTCGGCGAAGACGGTCTTACAATTTTGGACCAGGCTGATGGGCCCCGCAGACACCGTCATGAGCTTCACGTACGGCTTATTTGGCTTCTGCGTTTGACAGACATCGAAGCATTAATCCATCGTAGGATCGACGATACAGCATTTTCGTCTCTGTATCGTAGAAGAATCTGAGAGAACGCCTTCTGATAGAGGTGGCTTCCTTCGGATTCTCCGACAGAATGTCGGAGACTACAAAGTCAATGAATGGTTGTCTCCAGTCTGGTATTTCGCCGATCGTCTGAGCGAAATAACTCGCCACAAATTGAACGTTGTTCTTGGGACAGACCAGTTCATGGCCTATCACGTCCCCCAAATGATGAATAAGGTTTGGCACTGCTAAAGAAGCGACAATGCCTGCTAGGGCATCGGCTTCGATATTTTGGAGTTTGGAGACGTGTTCGATGAAGAACCCTTCAAATGACGAGATGATGTTGATCGCTATTTAGTGATAGGGGATCATGTCTTCATGGCGGACTTCGTACGAACCCCGGATCTGATTGACGATTAACTGTGAATAGCCGTATGCTTCAAGATAATCTACCTCCAGCTCTCTTGCAAGTTGGAGGCCAATGACTAAAGCATTGTACTCGACCACATTGTTAGAGCAGTGTTCTGTGAGGGAGTAAGCGCGATTGATCACCAGTCCGGAAGGAGAAACCAGCACCACCCCGACTCCGACGACGATGTTGCCCTTGGGTCTGATCCTTGATGCACCATCGAAGAACATTTCTATATATCATCGTGAGAGGCCACATGCGAGTCGACGGTCTCATCTAGGATTTCTTCATATATTCTGGCCGACTCCGAGCCTGGGTGGGATGCTAAAAAGTCTGCTAGAGCTTGACCTTTAACAGCCTTTTGCGGGACGAAGATCATATGGTAGGAGGACAGTAATATTGCCCATGAAGCAAGGCGAGAGCTGAGTGCCCCTGGTTTATGTTTGCCATGAATTATAAAAGAACAGATCAATTATATTGGAGGACTGGACTTTTACTTCACAATATAATCTTCGCTCATACAAAGAAAGCCTAGGGACGAAAACCTAGGTACAGCAATCTAAGTACAATTGTTTAGTTTTTTTGGAGGGTAACGGTATAGGCTCGGGAAAGCGACGGCAACTCTGTCTTACTCCTTGGACGATCGAACGTATCCTTGGATCCGGTGAAGAAATGCTCTTGGACATGTGGGAAGACTCCCTTGCGCATTCGGTTGCTAGATCTCTGGATGTCTCTGTAATGCTCTCTCTCTTTTTTTGCTCTCTCTGTCTTCTCCTTTGCTGCTCTGTCTCCCCGCCTTTGTAAGGGAATAGCACCTTGCTATTTATAGGAATAGGTGCTCATTAGGGTTTGCAAATGATTGTCTCTTTCAGAAGTCGGCGGTTAAGGATCACTTAATCTGGGCCATTCATAATAAATCTGAGCAATTAATGTGATTGTATCAAATCTCTGTGGGCAAAAAATATTAATTGCCATAAATATTCATGATTTGTGATAGCCTGCCATGTGTCCAATTTGCTTGATTTGATTTGATCTGGGCAATTATGATGATCGCAACAAATCTGATTTTGTTAGGCTTTGTTAGCACCCATAATTCCAGGGAAGATAAGACTGCCACATGTCTCAATTATAGCGAAGAGCGCCACGTGTCTCAACTGGACCGTCCTGGTCGAGCCGCATATGGGAGGGTCTACTCAGCAGCATGAAACCTGCAGCCGCACGTGGATGGACAGCTGCATGGGGATGGGCAACCGCATGGGGATAGGTAGCCGCATGCAGAGGGGCAGCCGCATGGGGATAGGCAGCCGCATACAGATGGGTAGCCGCATGGGGATAGGCAGCCACATGCAGATGGGCAGCCGCATGGGAATAGGCAGCCGCATGCAGATGGACAGCCGCATGGGAATACGGATAGGCAGCCGCATGGAGTGGCCTCGGGACTTGGTGGATTTTGCCAGCTGTAAGAAGATTTTCTCTTCTTTCCTAGGATCACGCCATCATGTCAGAGTCATTATTAGGTCCTTATGTCAGAGTTGTCATGGCTGTTATTTGTCAGAGCAGCCGTCAGGGCATTAAATGCAGCCGAATGTAGAGAAGACTTTTTGAAGGCCACGTGGCTTATTTCTGAGCCGCATGGATCTATCCGAGCCGCATGGACCCCTGAGCCGCATGGACTTCTGAGCCGCATGGGGATCCTGAGCCGTATGTGGATCCTTCTGTCGGAGCCGCATAGGTCTTTTTTTTATTCTTTTCCATGCTTCTACAAGACCCCCTTCAAAGTTTTAAATTTGCAAAATTGAAATACTTTGAATAAGAAGCATGGCCATGTAAAAACTCTTCGGGCCGTATACGATATTCTGGCCGCATGGATGTCTCAGCCGCATGGCCTCCTCAGCCGCATGGCCATCTGAGCCGCATGGGCTTTCCATCCGCATGGGCTGCTTGGCCGCATAGGCTCCTTGTCACGTCTTAATGCCATGTGTTCAAATTATTGCATTGATTTCCTTTGATTTGCTGTCAGTTTTAAAGTCGCTTTTGGGACAGGATCCCAAGAGTTTAGCCTTGAATAGTCGGATCGCCTTGATAACCGAAGAGTCGGTTCATTGCACATAGATCGATGCGTCGGTCTATGGGTTTCGCCTATAAATAGCAGCGTGTTTTGGAAAGAAGACATCTTTACTTTCTACTCTTACCTTAGCTTTCTTGTCTTCGTCTTCCTTTTTTGATCATCAGCAATGGCTTCCAGTCCTCCAAGGTTGCGGCGAAGGCTGCGGTAAAGGGTAAGTGCGCGACCTCGACGTCGGCTGCGGCCCCCGAATCTCACTCCGACGTTCATCCTGCTGTTAAGGGTAAGGATTGGGAAGTCATAGACTTTAACCCTGACAATGCTCTGTTACATGCTTTATGCACAAGCCTTTAATGTAAACTGTTCGAATTGTATGGGCCGCATACATGTCCCATAACCGAGCCGCATGGGGGTATACCCCATGTCCGAGCCGCATGGGAGTTGTCTTAGTGGGCCGCATGAGCACTTTGTGAACCGGATCGCATAATGACCTGTCGATCAGATCCGTATGAGTCCCTCTAAATCGAGCTCGCATAAGCTCGTCTAAATTGGGCCGCCTGAAGCTGTGCTGCATCGAGCCGCATGAGCTCCCATTTTTGACTGTACCGCATAAGACTCTGACCATCTTTTGACTTTGTTTCTTTTTATCTTTGATTCTTGCAGCAACCCTGCCGAAGGCTGAGATCATTGTGAAGGAAGAGTTGCTGCCCCCTTTTGAACAAGAATCATCGCTTGTTAAGGAGAAGGTAAAACCAGAAGCGGAGGAGCAGAAAGGAAAGCTGGCGCCTATTGCTGTAAAGGAGAAGCCCCAGTCTCACGGCGGTAGTACTGGGAGTTCTGATCTTCCTATTTCGGACGAGGATCTTGCTCAAGTATATCCTTCATATACAAAATGGTTGAGGGATTGGTATATGTGTCCCCGCAACTAGGATTCATGGGCTCTCACAAATGTTCGTCTTTGTTTTGATACTTCTGCCTATCTTTAGCTGCGGTTTATGTCTTGCTTCTTTTGGACATCGATGTAATCTCTTTTCCTTTTGTCTGAATGAAATGATGGAGAACTTTTTTGGCTTGCTCGTGAGATGTAGTCATGTGAATGTCACCGCCTTTGAATAACTGGGATACCTTCGCTCTATTCTTTGTTTTGTAGTAGTTGCCCCAATGAGAGACTTTTTGTGGACCTATTATCCTTGGCGTATCCTGATTCTGGATACGGATAATAAGTTGAGAGATAAACCAATATACTTACTCAGAGGTAATGAGGACATGGCAAGCATGAGGGTTTTACCGCAGAGTCTTCCTACTCGGAGGTAATGAGGACATGGCAGGAGTGGACTCAGAGGAGGATATTTGTGGTCAACAGAGGACATTTGTGGACCTATTATCCTTGGCGTACTCCAGTTTTGGGTACGGATAATAAGTCGAAAGGAAACCAGCATACTTACTCAGAGGTAATGAGGATATGGCAAGCATGAAGGTTTTTTCGATGGAGCCTTCCTGCTCAAAGGTAATGAGGACGTGGTAGGAGTGGGCTCCAGGAAGGGGTACAAAATGACTCAGAGGTAATAAGGACATGGAAGTTCTATGTAGAGGGGTGATTTTTTTTTAGCGAAAGTGAAACGACTCAGAGGTAACATCGACGTGGTCATTTTGAAAATTTGTGGATCTGTTACCCTTTTGTGCACTGAGAGTGCGGGTAATGGATCATGAGGGAGGAGCTCTTCCAGAAGAATAAGTTCAGATGTATGGTTATACATGACTTACTACCTAAAAGAGTGACCGGAATGTAAGTTCAGAGGTACCTGTGGGTACATAACTCAGCAATCTGGGATATTTGGAGGAAAGATGTGAGTTCAGCGGTACTGGAGGGTACATAACTCAGCAATGTGAATGTGAGTTCAGCGGTACCGGTGTGTACATAACTCAATAATCTGGAGTTTAGAGAATGTGAGTTCAGCGGTACCGACAGGTACATAACTCAATAATTTGGAGTCTGGAGAATGTGAGTTCAGCGGTACCGACGGGTACATAACTCAATAATCTAGAGTTTGGAGAATGTGAGTTCAGCGATACCGGCAGGTACATAACTCATTAATCTGGAATTTGGAGAATGTGAGTTCAGCGATACCGGAGGGAAATTTGGTGAATGTGAGTTCAGCGGTACCGACGGGTACATAACTCAATAATCTGAAATTTGGAGAATGTGAGTTCAGCGGTACCGGCGGGTACATAACTCAATACTCCGGGATTTGGAGAATATTGTTTAGACATAATACTTCTTCAAGAACTTGCCGTTGACGGGCAACATGAGCAAGTCTCCGTTTTGTTTTGCGAGGCGGTAAGCACCGTTGGAGAATACAGCCTCAATGATAAATGGCCCTTCCCACTTTGGCTAGAATTTGTCGGCAGTTTTATGAGTCATAACCATCGGCCTCCGAACTGCCAGAACGAGATCGCCCACTTGGAATGTTCTGATTTTAACCTTCTTATTGAAGGCTCCGGAGATGCGTGCTTGGTATAGCTCGATTCGTTGCTGAGCCAAGAGGCACTTTTCATCTAAGGCCTCCAACTCTTGTAGCCGACGACGGTATTTATCGTCTGTCGTCAATTGGTAAGTAAGAGCGACGCGGAGCGAAGGTATTTGAGTCTTCAATGGGAGAACTGCCTCACTCCCGTACACCAGGAAGAATGGTGTGTTCCCAGTGGCCGTTCGAACTGTAGTACGGTACGCCTATAAGCATTCACCAAGCTTCTCATTCCAGTCACATTTGTTGGACGACACGAACTTTTTGAGCAACTTGATGATGGTTTTGTTGAATGCTTCTGCCAACCCATTCGCTGTCAGATTTTATGGCATCGAAGCAATATTCTGAATTCGATGTTTGTCGCAGAATCGATGGATGGCGTGGCTTGCGAACTGCAGACCATTATCATTGATGATCCTTCGGGACAGTCCAAAGAAATAGATGACATGATGCTTGAGGAAGCTGATCACGTTTGAAGTCTTTACTTTTGCAAGCGGAATAGCTTTCGCCCATTTGGAGAAGTAATCTGTGATTGCGAGTATGAAGCGATGTCTTCGGAAAGAAGGTGGAGTGATCAGACCGATGATATCCATTCCCCCGGCTTCGAATGGCCAGGATACCACTGTCGGATGTAGAAATTCGGATGGCTGGTGGATGAAGTCCGCGTGGACTTGGCAGGCTTTGTACTTTTTTGCATATTCTATCGCATCTGCTACCATCGTAGGCCAGTAGTAGCCTATTCGGCGAAGACGGTCTTATAATTTTGGGACAGGCTGATGGGCCCTACAGACACCGTCATGAGCTTCGCGTACGGCTTCTTTGGCTTTTGCGTTTGACAGACATCGAAGCAATAATCCATCGTAGGATCGGCGATACAGCATTTTTGTCTCTGTATCGTAAAAGAATCTGAGAGAACGCCTTCTGATAGAGGTGGCTTCCTTTGGGTTCTCGGGCAGGATGTCGTAGACTACGAAGTCAATGAATGGTTGTCTCCAGTCTGGTACTTCGTCGATCGTCTGAGCGGAATAACTCACCACGAATTGAACGTTGTTCTTGGGACAGACCAGTTCATGGCCTATCACGTCCACAAAATAATGAATATGGTTTGGCACTGCTAGAGAAGCGACAATGCCTGCTAGGGCATCGGCTTCGATATTTTGGAGTTTGGAGACGTGTTCGGTGAAGAACCCTTCAAATGACGAGATGATGTTGATCGCTATTTAGTGATAGGGGATCATTTCTTCATGGCGGACTTCGTACGAACCCCGGATCTGATTGACGATTAACTGTGAATAGCCGTATGCTTCAAGATAATCTACCTCCAGCTCTCTTGCAAGTTGGAGGCCAATGACTAAAGCATTGTACTCGGCCACATTGTTAGAGCAGTGTTCTGTGAGGGAGTAAGCGCGATTGATCACCAGTCTGGAAGGAGAAACCAGTACCACCCCGACTCCGACGACGATGTTGCCCTTGGGTCCGGTCCTTGAAGCACCATCGAAGAACATTTCTATATCATCGTGAGAGGCCGTATGCGAGTCGGCGGTCTCATTTGGGATTTTTTCATATATTTTGGCCGACTCCGAGCCTGGGTGGGATGCTAAAAAGTCTGCCAGAGCTTGACCTTTAACAGCCTTTTGCGGGACGAAGATCATATGGTAGGGGGACAGGAATATTGCCCATGTAGTGAGGCGAGAGCTGAGTGCCCCTGGTTTCGTCATGAGGACCCTGAGGGGGTTGACTCGTGATATCACATGTATGGTTTGCCCCGTGACATAGTGTCGCGTCTTTTGAATGACGAATACCAGGGCGAGGCATTCCTTCTCCACGGCAGTATATCGGTGTTCCGGCCCCATCATCATTCGGCTGAGGTAATATATAGCCTGCTCATGGCCTGCATCATTATTTTGTGCTAGCAGAGCACCGAGGGAATGCTCCATTGCTCGTACATAAAGCAGGAATGGTTTTCCAGCAACCGGGGCCACCAGGACTGGAGGGTTCGACAAGTATTCTTTGATGTTGTCGAAGGCACGTTGGCATTCTTCATCCCATACGAATGAGACACCTTTCCTCATGAGGTGGGTGAATGGTTGACATCGCCCGGAGAGGTTAGAAATGAACCTCCTAATGTAAGCTAACCTCCCTTGAAGGCTTCGAAGTTCTCGGAGATTTCTCGGAGAACTCATCTCTATGATTGCCTTCGTCTTCACAGGGTCTACGTGGATACCCTGGAAGGTGATGATGGAACCCAGGAATTTTCTACTGGATACACCCAAGAAGGATTTGGTAGGATTCATTTTTAAATTGTGCGCTTGCATCAGGTCGAATACCGTCCTCAGATCCTGCAGATGGTCTCCCTTATAGCGACCCTTGACGGCGATGTCATCAATATAGCACTCCACGGTCTTGCGCAAGTGGTCCCTGAAGATGATACTCATGGCTCTTTGATATGTGGCGCCAGCGTTCTTTAAACCGAAAGGCATAACTATGTAATAGAACGTGCCTATTGGTGTTCGGAATGATGTATGCTTTTCGTCGTCGGGAGACATCTTGACTTGGTTATACCCCGAGAAGCCATCCATGAATGATATACGTTCGAAGCCGCAGGTGTTGTCAATCATGATGTCTGTGATAGGGAGGGGAACTCGTCTTTGGGACATGTCTCGTTCAGATTGCGGAAGTCGACGCAGATTCGAACCTTCCCATTCTTCTTGAGGACCAGTACTATGTTAGTGACCCAGTCCGGGTGTTGTTCCTCACGAATGAAATCGCTGGCTATCAGTTTGTTGACTTCGGCTTCGATCGCATCCATGATGCCTGGGCGGAAGCGTCGTTGTTGTTGTTGTTTGACTGGCTTTGCATCTGGCCGAATGTTGAGCTTGTGAAGAGAAACATCGGGGTTTAGTCCTGACATGTCTTCATAGCTCTAAGCGAACACATCATATATTCTTTGACAAGTTCCAGTAGTGATTCTCGCTCTTCATCAGTCAGATTCTTGCTGACGAAGATGGGTTTTGGAAAGGATTCATCACCGAGATCAACTTGTACAACCTCATCCTCGATGGAAGGCTCTCTTTGTTCGAACCGCTTCTCCCACTGCGTATCTAGTTGTTGTGCCCATGGTTCTAGCTCAAGAAGTTCGGGAATGTCTTCATCTTCTTCGTAGGCATCGGCAAGTACCATATTGACGGACCAGACTTGCCTGAGCATGTCCCCGATGCTGATATCCGAATCGAAAGTGGGTTATCTGGTTGAGTGTGAGTGCCAGTCGCATTCTTCGTCTGAGCTTTCGGGTGTTGTCAAAGGCGTGACATAACCTAGCCCACGTCTGGTCTTGTTATAGTAATCTCGTGGTTTTCTAGCTGGGATCGGCGATTGTAAGGGTAACCGCCGTCCATTGCCGTAGTTCAAGCCTGGTGTAGTTCCCAGATCATATCCTTGTTTTTGCATAAGGTACTTGGATTGGAAACTATACAGATAAAGGGGCAATCTCCCGGTGTCGGGTTCGAGCTCAACTTCTTCCATCTTGAAGGGCTGTAGATTATTCTTTCGGCCGAAGGTGATTAGGTGATCCCCTCCCTCGATTATGTGGTAAGCATCTTCCACTGGAGTGAGTTGATTTATGGTGTAAACATTTGTCACCTGTGTGTAGGTGAGTGCCTATACCGTGCTTCATAGCATACATCGTACAAAGCTTATTAAGCTCAATATAGTTCAAAGATAGCCCTTTATTGATGAAGTAAGGTATCTTTTCTAACGGGATTACATCATCTGCGGATGGAACATCAGCGTGAGCAGCCACATATTTGGCTAGTTCTGGTTATTCTCCGGCCACCCTCTGTATAAATGAAGACTGAGAGGAGGACTTGGGCAACTTGATCATCAGGGGTTTCACTGGTGGAGCAGAACGTGGAGTAGTTGGCAAACTAGTGACCCCCAATTTGGTACTCGATGCTGGACGGGGAGTGGTTGGCTCGCTAGAAGCCCCAGACTTTGCATCGGGCTGACAATTCTTTTTGGAAAGACGTATCGTCATTGGCTTGTCGGAGGGATTGAGCCTCTCTGTTTGTGTCTGGCCGACTCTAGGCAGTCTGATTGTTAGTGGCTCCGTTGTGGATCTTGGCGCTTGGCCGGACCTTGGCAGCCGGATTATCATTTGCCCCTCTTGTGCCGAGAGGCTGATTGCGTCTTTACGCAGAGCGGCCGTAAGGGGCACAGTTATGCCAGGTTTGCGGGCTCGGAGGTGGATCGTCATAGGTTCTTCTGATCCTGTGGCCGTCTCAGTTCGAGCTTGCACATCTCCTTCGCCAAGGTGCCTCTTCGACTTCTCGTATAAGCAGGAGTCTGAGTAGTAGGATTCGACCCCTTTGAAGGGATCGATGTCGGCAAATTCTGTCCTCACGAAGCCGTGTTTGTCAACATACTTGAAGCACTGGTGCAGCATGGAAGGCACAATCATGTAATCGTGTATCCAAGGGCACCCCAGGAGGATATTGTAGGAAGTGTCTGCATCTATGACATAACAGGTCACTTCTGACTGAAGATCGCCTATTTGGCACTTCAAGCGAATCATCCCAATCGGGTAGCTCCTGTCCGAATTGAAACCGCTGATGGCGGTGCTTGTTGGCGTCAGACGATGCATAGGGATGCGAAGATGATATAACAGACCCTTCGGGATGATGCTTATGGAAGAACCAGGATCAATGTGCATCCGATCCACCTTTACGTCACCGATGTATCCAGTGTAGTATAACGGACGATCATGCAGATTGGTTTTGATGAGCATATCCTGTAGAGTGAAGACAATGTTGGGCATCGCTCCTGTGCAAGCGCTGTCTTGGAGATCTGCAGGCGGGCTCTCTTCCGTGAGGTTGACCTGAGCTAGATATGCGTCGGCGTTCTGGAGTGCATCGCTCAAGGCCGCGCGAACATCCTTGGAGAGTCTCAGGAGCTCGTATAATGACAATTTGGCCGGTGTGTTGGCCAATTGTGCCAAAATGTCAAAGTTGTAGGGCCTTTTCAGCCATAAGGTGCCTCTTTTCGGAGGGATTTGTCAAAGCGAGTCTCCTTCGGCCTAGGCTTGTCGGTCGTCGGAGGTTGAAAAGGTCCCGGAGCGTCAGTAGTAGCCGGCTGATGTTCTTCAGTCGAGTTATCTGGTGTAGGTTGGGATTGAGACCGAGAGTAACGACAGCTGTGGCTTCCTCGACATCTGCCGAGATTATGTGGAAGGATCTGACTTTCCCATTCTTTTTCTTGCCAATGGAGGGTGGTGTGGGCTGAGTCACTTTAGGTACCAAGTCTGGATGGACCCACATGACCTCCCCTCGTGACGTGGTAAGGGGTACTAGACCAGTAGCCTGATCTCGAGGAGGTGGAAGATTAGCAATCTCTATTATCGCCAGAGGGACGGGTATCACGCCGTCTTGAGTCTCCGTTGGAGGGAAACTGCCGAATTGTACTGATACCATATTGGCTGCCACGGTCACCTCTTCGAAATCAATGGCTAGAGCCTTCGAATCGATGAGATGTTGGATGTATCGCTTCAGTTGGTAGCAGTCGTGTGTAGCATGGTGGATGTAGCGGTAGTAATGGCAGTACTTCGAGCTCTCCATTTCTGCCGCTGAGGTTCCCGTCTTGGTGGAGGGAGCTGAATTCTATCTCCTTGTATGAGCATGTCTAAGATGGGCTTGACATGGCCGTCTTCGAAGGAGTAGGTCATTTGCGGCCATTGCTGGTCTGCCGATTTTGACTCAGGCTTCTGGGCTGTGTCGGCCACCATAGCCTGCTTGCCCTTGTTGTCCCGATTGTTGGAGGCGTTACCACCATTGTTGTTGTTGGTATTAGGGCGCTTGCCCTTGTCCTCTCCCTCTGAGATGTGCAATCCCAGTTGGCGAGCCTTCTTCAACCTGTCCTCGGTGCTAGTGGCACTGATGATAAACATCTTCCAGTCCTTAAATTGACTTTCGCCCATCCAGAGGCTGATTGTTGGGAGCAGTCTCTTTTGGCAAATTTCAATTAAGGAGGAATCCGGATTACCAGACGGCAACTTCATTGCGGTTTGGCGAAACCGCTCAATATAGTTCCTTGTCAGCTCGTTCTCCCCTTGAACGACGTCCATGAGGGTGGACATTATGACGTCCTGTCCTACTTCGTAGAATCTCTCCAAGAACATGCGCTTGAAGCTGGCGAAGGAGTGGATGCAGTTGTCTGGCAAGTTACGGTACCAGTCGAAGGCGACCCCTTCCAATGCCCCGATGAATAATCGTGTAAGGAACATGGCCCGGAGCAGTTTTTTCGAGCATGGAACATGGCCCGGAGGTCTTGGACCTCTCTTCTTGCCTCCCTGGCCTCGTCTGCAGCGGTAGGAGCTGACATTTCAGGAGGATTATTGCCCGGGTTTGGTGCCGCTGAGTTCGAGTCCGTATTGACCGCGGGACCCAAGTTTGTTTGGCCAGCCGTCCCTCCTTGCAGAGTAGGGATGGCTGCTTTGATCTCGTCCACTGATTTGACCAAAGTGTGCAGTATGGCCTCCAGAGTATCGATGCATTGGCGATCACTGGGGCCATCTTGTTCGTCGTTTGTCATGAATGCCGTCCTCACATGAGTAGAAGTAGAAGGGACGGTGGATGACGTGCCCTCCGAATCATACCCCTGTACCGAGAAGTCATCGGGTATGTGGGAATATTCTCCTCTGGTTCGGACTCAGAAGGAATAGTACCCCCCCCAGTTTCGAAGCTTGTCTCGTTTTGAGAATCGTGGATGCCCTCGGGGACGTCGGACCCTGCTGTATCTGATAGGAGAGTTGTTTCCTCGGGCTCATCTCCTTGGAACATCAGATTATCGTAGAAGTTCGAAGGAGTGCTGCCCCTAGTTCCAGCGACCCCCAGTAATGCGGATGATGAATCTTCCACTGTCGCAGATTTTGTCTTTGAACGGGTACCTTGGAAAACTTCGGTGGTGGACAACCGTTTAGACGACAGTTTCTTCGTCATAGTGGTTGAAATCTTTGGGCTGGAAACGTTTATCTTCTTCCCTCTCCCATCGGCGGGAATTTTCTGAGTAGAATTATAAGAGACGACGGGAGGCGCCTCATCCCCTGAGCTTGGCTGTTGTAATCTTTGGAAGACGGACTGCCGGTCTTCTCATACCGTCGCGCTATTGCAACAGCAGTTAACGATGACTTGGGTGCAGCGACGTCCGTGGGAGGACTCTTTGCACCCCGAGGCCTCTTTTCTTTCCTTGCGCTTGTGGAGGATAGTCTCACGTAAGTCAGATGGGTCTGGAACGACCATGTTTGCTCCCTGGGTTTTGGGAGACTTTTTGGAACCACTTTATCCGTTTGCCGTCGGGGGCTGGACTCGAGTGGTTCTGTACATCTTCCCATTAGAGGCCCGTATAACAGTATGTGGAGCTCTCGGATGGTCAGAGGTAGGGACAGCGGACTGAGCTCGCCAAGCTCGCGTTGCCCTAGACTTTATCACTCTAGTGCGTGAGGGCACATAGTAGGAAGAGTCTAAATGGTGTTGCAGAGAGTCAGACATATTTTCTCGGGAGCATGAGAGATCAGGACCATAGGAGAAGCAATCGAAGACTGAGCCGCATGGAGCAGACAGTATGCGGCTGGAATCAACAGTCTTCATACGGCTGGCAATCGTAGCCGCATGGGCTTTCTTCATGCGGCTGGAAGTCTCGGCCGCATAAGTATTCTCCATGCTGCTGGAAATCTTGGCCGTATAGATATTCTGCATCTGGCTGGCAGTTTCGGCCGTATGGACATCATGCATGCGGCTAGCAAGTTTGGCCGCATGAATGTTCATCCTGCGGCTAGTGCCTTTGTTCAGCTTCCTCCTGGAGCACATAGAATCACTCTTTGTCCCTGCAAGTCCAGCATCGTAGTGCTTTTCACTGCCGAACTTGGGGACAGCAGAGTCTTCTATGGCTTGAAGTGGGGCCGCATGAGAGTTGCCTTCGCCGCCTTGGGCAGCAGAGAGTACTTCATCCAGAGCTTGGGGAGGAGCAAATGATTTTGGCCTCCACTCCCTGCGAGCCTCTTTGTGCGGGTTCGCTTCTGGACCGGGCCAGCGCTCCCGTCGGAGAGCATTTCTTCAAACGCATGTTGGTCGAAGCGGACGACCATTCTGTTGTGTGGAGCCAAGTTTGGCTGCATCCGATTGCGTCACCAACTTCTCAGCCGTGGAGAAGTTTGTCCCCAGCAGAGTCGACATCGTGTTTGCCATGAATTATAAAAGAACATAACAATTATATCGGAGGACTGGACTTTTACTTCACAATACAAACTTCGCTCATACAAAGAAAGCCTAGGGACGAAAACCTAGGTATAGCAATCTAAGTAGAATTGTTTAGTTTTTCTGGGGGGTGACGGTAGAGGCTCGGGAAAGCGACGGCAGCTCTGCCTTACTTCTTGGACAATCGGACGCAGCCTTGGCTCCGGTAAAGAAATGCTCTTGGACGTGTGGGGAGACTCCCTTGCGCCTTCGGTTGCTAGATCTCTGGATGTCTCTGTAATCCTCTCTTTTTTTGCTCTCTCTGTCTTCTCCTTTGCTGCTCTGTCTCCCCGCCCTTGCAAGGGAATGGCAACTTACTATTTATAGGAATGGGGTGTGCTTATTAGGGTTTCCAAATGATTGCCTCTTTCAGAAGTAGGTGGTTAAGGATCACTTAATCTGGGCCATTCATAATAAATCTGAGCAATTAATGTAATTGTATCAAATCTCTGTGGGCAATAAATATTGATTGCCATGAATATTCGTGATTTATGATAGCCTGCCACGTGTCCAATTTGTTTGATTTGATTTGATCTGGGCAATTATGATGATCGCAACAGATCTAATTTTGTTAAGATTTATTAGCACCCATAATTCCAGGGAAGATAAGACTGCCACGTGTCTCAATTGTAGCGAAGAGCGCCACGTGTGTCAACTGGACCGTCCTGGCCGAGCCGCATATGGGGGGTCCTCTCAGCCGCATGAAACCTGCAACCGCATGTGGATGGGCAGCCGCATGGGGATGGGCAATCGCATTGGGATAGGCAGCCACATGTAGAGGGACAGCTGCATGGGGATAGGTAGCCGCATGAAAATGGGCAGCCGTATGGGGATAGGCAGCCGTATGCAGATGGGCAGCATGGGGATAGGCAGCCGCATGCAGATGGGCAGCCGCATGGAGTGGCCTTAGGACTTGGTGAATTTTGCCAGCTGTAAGGAGATTTTTACCTCTTTCCTAGGATCACGCCATCATGTCAGAGTCATTATTACGTCCTTATGTCAGAGTTGTCATGGCTGTTATTTATCAGAGCAGCCGTAAGGGTATTAAATGCAGCCGAATGTAGAGAAGACTTTTTGAAGGCCACGTGGCTTCTTTCTGAGCCGCATGGATCTATCCGAGCCGCATGGACCCCTGAGCCGCATGGACTTCTGAGCCGCATGGGGATCCTGAGCCGCATGGGGATCCTTCTGTCGGAGCCGCATTGGTCTTTCTTTATTCTTTTCCATACTTCTACAGTTTAGTCATGAGGACCCTGAGGGGGTTGACTCATGATATCACATGTATGATTTGCCCCGTGACATAGTGTCGCATCTTCTGAATGGCGAACACAAGGGCGAGGCATTCCTTCTCCACGGCAGTAGTATATCCGTGCTCTGGCCCGATCATCATTCGGCTGAGGTAATAAATAGCTTGCTCATGGCCTGCGTTATTATTTTGTGCTAGCAGAGCGCCGAGGGAATGCTCCATTGCTCATACATAAAGCAGGAATGGTTTTCCAGCAACCGGGGCCACCAGGATTGGAGGGTTTGAAAAATATTCTTTGATGCTGTCGAAGGCACGCTGGCATTCTTCATCCCATACGAATGAGATGCCCTTCTTCATGAGATGGATGAATGGCTGACATCACCCGAAGAGGTTGAAAATGAACCTCCTGATGTAGGCTAGCCTCCCTTGAAGGCCTCGGAGTTCTCGAAAATTTTTCGGGGGACTCATCTTCATGATTGCCTTCGTCTTCTCAGGGTCTACGTGGATCCCCTGGAAGGTGATGATGAAACCCAAGAACTTTCTACTGGATACACCCAAGAAGGATTTCGTGGGGTTTATTTTCAAATTATGCGCTCGCATCAGGTCGAACACTGTCCTTAGATCATGCAGATGATCTTCCTTACAGCGGCTTTTGACGACGATGTCGTCAACATAGCATTCCACTGTTTTGCGCAAGTGGTCTCTAAAGATGATGCTCATAGCTCTCTGATAGGTGGCGCCAGCGTTCTTTAAACTGAAAGGCATGATTGTGTAGCAGAACGTGCCTATTGGTGTTCGGAACGATGTATGCTTTTCATCGTCGGAAGACATCTTAATTTGGTTGTACCCCGAGAAGCCATCCATGAACGACATACGTTCGAAGCTGCAGGTGTTGTCAATCATGATGTCTGTGATAGGGAGGGAGAACTCATCTTTGGGACACGCCTCGTTCAGATTGCGGAAGTCAATGCAGATTCGAATCTTCCCACTTTTCTTGAGGACCGGTACTATGTTGGCGACCCAGTCCGGATGTTGTTCCTCACGAATGAAGTCGCTGGCTATCAGTTATTGACTTCGGCTTCGATCGCAACCATGATGCCTGGGCGGGGAAGCGCGTTGCTGTTGTTTGACTGGCTTTGCATCTGGCCGAATATTGAGCTTGTAAAGAGCAACATCGGGGTTTAGCCCTGGCATATCTTCATAGCTCCAAGCGAACACATATATATTCTTTGACGAGTTCCAGTAGCGATTCTCTCTCTTCGTCTGTCAGGTTTTTACTAACGAAGATTGGTTTTGGAGAAGAGTCGCTGCCGAGATCCACTTGCATGACCTCATCTTCAGTAGGAGTCTTTTTGCTCAAACCGCTCTCCCATTGCGCATCCAGCTGTTGGGCCTACGGCTCTAATTCGAGGAGTTCAGAAAAGTCTTCACCTTCTTTGTAAGCATCAGCGAATGCCATATTGACAGACAGGATTTGCCTGAATACATCTCTGATGCTGATATACGAATCAGAAGTTGATGATCCGGTTGAGTGTGAATGCCAGTCGTATTCCTCATCTGAGCTTTCAGGAGTCGTTGCAGGCGTAACATATCCCAGTTCACATCGGGTCTTGTTGTAGTAGTCCTGTGGTTTGCCAGCCGGGACCGGCGACTTTAAAGGTAATCGTCGACCAGTGTCGTAGTTCAAACCTGGCGTAGTCTCCAGATCATACCCCTGTACCGAGAAGTCATCGGGGTATGTGGGAATGTTCTCTTCTGGTTCGGACTCAGAAGGAATAGTACCCCCAGCTTCGGAGCTTGCCTCGTTTTGAGAGTTGTGGATGCCCTCGGGGACGTCGGACCCTGCTGTATCTGATGGGAGAGTTGTTTCTGCGGGCTCATCTTCTTAGAACATCAAATTATCGTGGATGTTCGGAGGAGTAATACCCCCAGTTTCAGCGACCCCCAGTGATGTGGATGATGAATCTCCCACTATAGCAGATTTTGTCTTTGAACGGGTACCTTAGAAAACTCTGGTGGTGGACAACCGTTTAGACGACAGTTTCTTAGTCACAGTGGTTGAAATCTTCGAGCTGGAAATATTATCTTCTTCCCTCTCCCATCGACAGGGATTTTCTGAGTAGAGTTGCAGGAAACGACAGGAGGCACCTCATCCTCTGAGCTCGTCTATTGTAATCTCTGGAAGATGGACTGCCGGTCTTCTCGTCCCGTCGTATTGTTACAATAGCAGTTGATAATGACTTGGGTGCAGTGATGTCCGTGGGAGGACTCTTTGCACATCGAGGCCTCTTCTTTTTCCTAGCGCTTGTGGAGGAAAACCTAACGCAAGTCAGATGGGTCTGGAATGACCATGTTTGCTCCTTGGGTTTTGGAAGACTTTTAGGAACCACTATGTCCGTATGCCGCCGGGGGCTGGACTCGAGTGGTTCTGTACAACTTCCCATCAGAGGCCCGCATAATAGTATGTGGAGCGCTCGGATGGTCAGAGGTCGGAACAGCGGACTGAGCTCGCCAAGCTCGCACTGTCCTAGACTTCTTCACTCTAGTGCGTGAGGGCACATAGTAGGAAGAGTCTAAGTGGTGCTGCAGAGAGTCAGACATATTTTCTCGGGAGCATGAAAGATCAGGACCATAGGAGAGGCGATCGAAGATTGAGCCTGAACCGCGTGGAGCAGACAGCATGCGGCTGGAATCAACAGTCTTCATGCGGCTGGTAATCGTAGCCGCATGGGCTTTCTTCATGCGGCTGAAAGTCTCGGCCGCATAAGTCTTCTCCATGCGGCTGGAAATCTTAGCCGCATGGGTATTCTGCATCCGGCTGGCAGTTTCGGCCACATGGACATCATGCATGCGACTGGCAATCTTGGCCGCATGAATGTTCAGCCTGCGGCTAGTGCCTTTGTTTGGCTTCTTCCTGAAGCACATAGAATCACTCTTTGCCCCTGCAAGTCCAGCATCGTAGTGCTTTCCTCTGCCGGACTTGGGGACAGCAGAGTCCTCTATGGCTTGAAGTGGGGCCGCATGAAAGTTGCCTTCACCGTCTTGGGCAGCAGAGAGTACTCCGTCTAGAGCTTGGGGAGGAGCAAATGATTTTGGCCTCCACTCCCTACGAACTTTCTTTGTGCGGGTTCACTTCTGGACCGGGCCAGCGCTCCGTCGGAGAGCATTTCTTCAAACGCCTGTTGGTTAAAGCGGACGACCATCTTCTGTTGTGTGGAGTCAAGTTTGGCTGCATCCGATTGCGTAATCAACTTCTCAGTCATAGAGAAGTTTGTCCCCAGTAGAGTCGCCATCGTGTTTGCCATTGATTATAAAAGAACAGAACAATTATATCGGAGGACTGGACTTTCACTTCACAATACAAACTCGCTCGTACAAAGAAAGCCTAGGGATGAAAACCTAGGTACAGCAATCTTAGTATAATTGTTTAGTTTTTCTGGGGGGTGACGGTAGAGGCTCGGGAAAGCGACGGCAGCTCTGCCTTACTCCTTGGACGATCGGACGCAGCCTTGGCTCCGGTAAAGAAATGCTCTTGGACGTGTGGGGAGACTCCCTTGCGCCTTCGGTTGCTAGATCTCTGGATGTCTCTGTAATGCTCTCTCTTTTTTTTTGCTCTTTCCTTTTTCTCCTCTCCTGCTCTTTCTCTCTTTTGCCCTCTGTAAGGGAATGGCACCTTGTTATTTATAGGAAAGGGGTATGCTCATTAGGGTTTGCAAATGCTTGCCTCCTTCAAAAGTCGGCGATTAAGGATCACTTAATCTGGACCATTCATCTTGAATATAATAAATTTGAGCAATTAATGTGATTGCATCAAATCTTTATGGGCAATAAATATTGATTGCCATAAATATTCGTGATTTGTGATAGCCTGCTACGTGTCCAATTTGCTTGATTTGATTTGATCTGGGCAATTATGACGATCGTAACAAATCTAATTTTGTTAGGATTTGTTAGCATCCATAGTTTCAGGGAAGATAAGACTGCTACGTGTCTCAATTATCGTGAAGAGTGCCACTTGTCTCAAATGGACCGTCCTAGCAGAGCCGCATATGGGTGGTCCTCTCAGCCGTATGAAGCATACAGCCGAATGAGGATGGCAGCCGCATGAGGATGGGCAGCCGCACGTGGATGGGCAGCCGCATGGGGATATGGGCAGCCGTATACAGATGGGCAGCCGCATGGGGATAGGCAGCCGCATGGGGCTAGGCAGCCCATGCATATGGGCAGCCGCATGGGGTGGCCTCGGGACTTGGTAGATTTTGTCAGCTGTAAGGAGATTTTCTCCTCTCTCCTAGGATCATGCCATCATGTCAGAGTCATTATTACGTCCTTATGTCAGAGCTGTCATAGCTATTATTTGTCAGAGCAGCCGTCAGGACATTAAATGCAGCCGAATGTAGAGAAGAACTGTTGAAGGCCACGTGGCTTCTTTCTGAACCGCATAGATCCTTGAGCCGCATGGACTCCTGAGCCATATGGACTTCTGAGCCGCATGGGGATCCTTCTGTCGGAGCCGCATAGGCCTTTCTTTATTCTTTTCCATGCTTCTACAACATGGTTACAAGCATGGACGCAGTAATCATGACACAATATGATATTGTCATGACCCGTACCCGCTTTTTGGATACGAGACATGTCCAAGACAGACTACGCCACAGAGTTGGCGGTAGAACGCTGTCACGGCCAAGATGCTCAAAATCACAAAAAGAATAACATTTATTGCTTATTCACATTTCTAAGTTTATTACAACATTTATATTTTAAAAAAATACAAAGTTTTATAATTAATGAAAATGATTCAACTGCTATCTATTTCTAGGTTTCTGTTTGCATGTATACCCTATCTCTCATGCTAAGTGAAGTCGCGGCTAACCTAAAAAATATTGGTTTCCAGTCAGGAATGGAACAAGTACACAAACCGACGGCAATACGAAAGCATAATTGATTAACAAGACATGAAAATAACATATGAGAGATGAAAGCTAGAAAGTAACTGATGACATGGAAATTGATGGAGAAGACAAGGAAAATAAATAAAATAAAACTATCTATGTGATTTGAAATATCTGTTTCGACATGTGAACGGCTAGGGGATAAATCCGGCACCCTGCACGTGTCGTGTGCAGCTGCTATTCTCCACAAAAGACACGGATGATGTTCTGGGTAGTCCACATGTCTACTATGATATTTCTCCTTTCAACTATTCCGTGTGACGAGCGTGTCAACAAGCAGCAAGACATATGTATAAACAAAATGTATAGACTACTATGAATCGAAAAGCAATCAGAAAGTGTACTTGCCGGAGGTCCTTAGCTGGTGAAACCGATAATGCCGTTGCGTTCATAATAGTCCAGTTAGCCTAGGGTCGATATGCAGTGGTCAGAATCACAATAAATATGAACGTATGTGTCACTCCCCGTTCCCAGAATACGTATTTTAATATATGTACTGCTTGAATACATTTATTTAATATTTATCATGCATTTATTCTGTATCTAATTTCTTTAATTTTATGCTAATTATTTTTTGTATTTCATTTCTGCTTTTACTTAGCTCTTGGTTTATTTTGCTCATGTTGAACCAACTTGGTTTAACTTGGTTCAACATAATAACCTATTTTGGCTGTTTTGTATGTTTTATGTCCTATTTGGCTGATTCGTGGCCAGAATTTCTCCCAACTCCCAACATAAAAGTTGTAGATCGTTGTCTTGGCTTCAAGGACCTTCATGTCTCACTTTAACCAGAATTCATATGTGACTTTTATGTCACGAGGGGTCCACGTGACTTTCTGACTTGACCATATTCCTGACCTGATTACCTGTATACGTGCTTGTACCTATTCTAAGTATATTTTGAGATACAATATTAGTATGCACTGCGATGATATTTAATGAGTGCACTGAGGTATGACTCTACGTGCTAAGTAATCATTCGTGTTATATGTCAATACATGTGTACCTTCCAGCACAGTCATGGTAATTGGTCAGTAATAGTGTCATGGTATGTTGATTGTTGTTTGAAGCATTACACTAAGCATGGATCTAGATTGAGCCGATGTGGATTCATACTTAGGGTACACGTACTATGGTACGACATATAGGAGGATGACCATGTGACCATGACATATAATTCTAATATCGAGATAGGGTTAATCTAAGCAACTTAAATCGGTAGAAGAATCGGGAGGGAACAGAATCTCGAGATCGTACGTCACCAGCCGCCATGGGTCCCGTCCTGGCACGTCGGGTTGGCCGCCTCGGATACTGTATAGTCATCCGCACTAGTGGAGTACAGTATCTGATTTGTGAATGTCGTGCCAGCTCTTCCTATAGGAGAGCTGGAACCGTTACTGCTTGTTCTAGCGCGGTGGCCTTTCGAGGGATCGGTGCATTTCGTGTATGCGTATATATAATGGTTTGGCTAGCCCTGCTGGAATGCGATACGATCTGAGGATTCCTATATATATATATTGTATTACTGGGATAACCCAGGCAAATCATAAAAAGCCGTAGGATGATTGGCCGCTTGTAAGCTGACTTGTTTTGTGATATGTTTTCTTCTGTTAGCAACTGAGGAACATGGACTATCATGGTACGTGGTCCAACCCATGTCCTTGTTTGGTTGTTAGATTGGACTATTATGCTGCGATAGGCTATGGACCGAAGTCGCGACCAGAAGCCCTTCACCTGCCCATGGTTATAGGATATATCTTATCCCGACATGATATTGGCACCGTTTGTCCTTGTTTGGTTGTAAGGGTGTCGTATTGTCTTGATGATATGGTATAAGCCTATAACTCGTGAATTAGGTCATATTTTACTCATTGGGTTTTATCTCACTCTTTTGTGCTCCCTTGTGGTACTTGCTATTCGGGGCCTGATCCCACTGGTTTTGTTTGGTCAGATCTCGTACCAGCGCCAGAGGATCCAGCCTTCTACCCGAATAATGGTGCACACCAGGAGTATGTGCGCCAGGGACCATGAGTGGATTTCTTTTTCTCCGCTCTGATATCTTCTATTTTGTACTTGGCATT